>JALPBZ010000100.1:0-73082 GCA_026538355.1 Cryptococcus sp. GC_Crypt_5
CAGGGGCCGACGCTACAAAAGCTGACTGACACCTAGCGATCGTTTGGACCTGCTTGCCGTATTCTTGGTACTTCTGCCGGCCCTGCTGGTCTGGGACATGGGTCGCCGTTTAAGTAGAAAGACGCATACGAGGCATCGTGACGTAGGTCTCTCAACTTGACAAACTGCTTGAACTGATCGAATCCAGTACCGAAGCACTCCGGCAGCGTTGTTTTATGACATCAATCGCTACAATGAGGGGAAGGAAGTGCCTGAGCCAGATCCGACGCAGTGGGGCGAGCTTACGCGCACTTTCATCGAAAACGAGAACCTGAGAGTGCAGCAATACTATTCGGGCTGCTTCGATGTCTTTCTCACTGCGAGTAGCAGCATGGCAGCGCTGGTATTGAGCCTCGGCCTGCACGAAGTGAAGAAGGGGAGCATCAGTCGGGGGATGCTTGGTGTTTCTTACACTTTGCTTTCCGTCGTCGTCATTTTCTCGGCTTTCGGAAAGGTGCAGATGTCCAAGACTCGATCAAATTGGTGGATGTGGCGGGACTTCCTGAACAGTCTCACGTGGACAATCGCTATCTGGAACATCACTGGACTCATCCTTCTTTCACGGGGTCTGGAGCTGCAGTCGGAACGCACATTCTGCTGCTTCCCGCTGACAGTGGCTGCACTGCTCGCTGTGTTCTGGATGTTCTCAGACGATGAAGCCCCGCAACATGGGCGCATGGCGATTACCTACTTGCGAAAACGCGACGAGCGGAGAGACCTGACCGTCTGGGTGAGAAACCTGGTGTAAAGTGACTAGGATTGTTGGAAGAGGATACGACCGCCCAGAAAGTAAAAACATTGTATGAACCGCAGGACTTCGGCTTCGTCGTATACATATTCGTATGGATCTTTTTCCGCCCTGATACCGATTGCAGTCACTCAAGCGTGACTTGCTACCTTATTCCATCGCTTCAGAGCAGTTACATAAGATCGACCTTTCCGCCGCTAGCCTCCGTTCCCTCTGTATCCATGCTACATTGGCGAATGACGCTTTACGTTCGTACGTGGTTACCAACGATGTCTGTCTACATCTAGACTATGATGGGACCCCCCATCTGTTTCACGACTACGCTCCAACAGAGCTGCTCATCCCCGCCGTCTCTTGCTGTCCATACCCGATTGAGCACCTCGGACATGGTGCTTCGCAGCGCAGGGCGATTCGGCAGATTAACGTCCAGTAATGTTTGTATGGTGCTACGCTGTCCATGATCTTGAGCTTCGCAGCCGGCGACCAGAAGAGGCCAGTTGATACCAACATGAGCGCAGAGAGGGACCTCCGCCGCATGTTCAAGGATGATCTCCACGCTGCTGCGTATCCGAACATGGTCGCGGGGTGCAGAGAACACAGCCTTGAGAAGATAGATGATGCAAGCATGGCGGAACATCTGCGAAGATTAAGGTCAGCTGATGTGCGAAGGTCGTAGTGTGGGACGTGCCTCGTGGCCCAGTTGTATCCTTGACGTCTCTCCTGGGTTCCATAGCTCTGATTCGTCGAGATACCACCGGTCGGTAAGGTCGTACAAAAGCCCTTGAGCCGCAGCGACGGTCTCCGCGGATGCCAGTACTGGCACTTGGGATTCGCTCAACCCCTTCCGCAATTCTTGTGCCCTTCTATACATAACCACCAAGTTGCAGACGGTGCCGAGAACCTTCCACATGGAGAATCCGATTCCAAAAACGTGGGAGATATCCCTTCTGAATGTGTACGATGTAGAGTCGTCGTCCTCCGAGCGACTCATGATGACGTTTCGAAATAAAGTGCCGGCCGCTTTGTCATTGTATAGGGACCAAAGGATGTCGTAGATGCCAAATAGATGATCCATGACACATTTCTGAAGGCGGAGCTGTGGCGAGGGGGGTTCAGTCACCGGGAGGCGACTAGAGGTGTACGCTTGCAGTAAGACGGGTGGCATATACGGATCACCCTCCATGATCTAAACGAGGATAAGATGGTCATTAACGTCAATCATTATCAGGGCCCACCGTCGATCGAATGACTTACTGAGCCTGCGATCAAGACGATGATGGTAATCGATTGGACCAAATGCTGATTCCAGTCATCGGAAAGGCTCAGCGCAATCAGGCCCAAGCCCAGTCCTCGCTCATGCTGCTCCGCTGCAGTCTTCATCATTGCCAACGCTCGTTGCCTGTGTTGATGAGCCTCCTTGGATTTGGTATGTGCGCCCACTGTCGGTAATATATTTTGGACCCTTTCCTTGGACCAGGCGTTGGAGTAAGTCGGTGTTGTCCGCAGATTGTTCTTATGAACGGATGCGGTAAACAGTATCGCGTGCAGAAGTCCAGCGATGGCAGCAGATTCGTCCGAGAACCCGACCAGAGCACTGCGAACCAGGGTAGAAAGAGCGGACGTCTGTGAGGGAGATGAGTAGGGGCTGCATAGGCTGCGCCAATGAAGTGACGAACCTGCTCGTGTCGCGTGACCATTGTCCGATTGGTATCGTGCTCGAACATGTAAAACAGCTATTTAACAGTCACCAGAACGTTAGCCTGATGCACAGCATGTATGAGCTGGTAAAGCTTACTTCGCGATGTTCAGGCTGCAGCATGATCGTACACACCAGTCCCTTATGACCGAGAGCGACTGCTGAAAGGGGCGAATTGACGCTCGTGAGGTACTCGGGTATACCAGGATGGTCCGACACTGCCGGCTTGAGGACTAGAGCAAGCAAGCCCATAGCAGTACCAAACTTGGTCTCGGAGTGAGTCTGAGCGGTATCATTACATGTTTCGCGGGCGATGTTGATGTCGCCTAAGGTATCGGTAGGGTCAGGGCCCGAAGGGGCGATGATCACCGACCCGGCCGGTGCCGCATCGTTCGCTATAAAGTCCCACTCTGGGAAAGCAGACAATTCTTCACCGGTGGTTGGATCCTCCGATCCAGACCGACCAATGATATGAGCACGAGTAGAGTCGTCTGGGCCAGTAGAATCATCTGGATGACTCGATGATGATTGACCGCCATTGTCGAAAGCGATATCGGCAGAACCCAAGGCCGGAGAAAGCTCGTCGCGATGTCGAACTGCGGGCGAAGCCGGTTTCGGGTAGACGCATTTCACTTCGAGAGCAGCACATGAGGTGCAAGTCGGTCTGCTTTCCGAGCACTGATGACACAGCGTTACAGACTTTGTCAGTACGCCGTGACATGCGCCGCCTTGCAACAGCTTACCTTGATCCTTTTTGCCCTGCAGAGGGAGCAGCCGAGACGCGATCTCGGCGCGGGAATGCGGATACCGCGGCCCTGACCGCGAGAAGCTCGGGTGGGCCCCGCCATGCTGTTCAGACTGGTGTGCTCTGCTCCCACAAACACATTGAGATGTGGTATCGGAAAGATAGATCTCGTGTAGATAAAGTACTGAGAGCAAGAGTGTCAACAGAGCATAGATGTTGAATTTCTTGGCTAGATAAGACGTTGTGGAAGCACGATGGCGAAATGTGCGCACGTGATTGGACGGTTGTACGGCATCTTCGCAGCCGTGGCAGACCACCTGGCCGTACACACTTAATGGGGACTCGGAAGCCGCGAACTAGTCTACAACATTTCACTATTGCAACCAGCCCGCACACTATCCGCATACCATGACAGTCAGCTCATCGCCAGAATCTACCTTGTGGCGACTGAAGGTGGCCGCCAAAATCGTACAACAAACGGAATCCATTCCGACAGAATACCTCCTGTCCAAGGAGGACCTGCCGCTGCCGGAGATCACCAATGTTATCGACTTGGCTTTGGAGACAGGAGGGCTGACCACTAAGGAGCTCCAGATCACCGAGCTGGATGATGTAGTGATTCTGGCAGAGAAGATAAGGAACAGAGAATACACTGCTGTCGAAGTGGCGACCGGTGAGTGGGATAACCCTAATATCGTACGTTTATGCTGACGCTTTTGCAATAGCCTACTGCAAACGAGCGGCGATGGCCCAGCAGCTTGTCAACTGCTTGACTGAGATCTTCTTTGACAAGGCGCTGTGGCGTGCGGCCAAGCTTGATGAGATATTGGAGAAGACCGGTCAAGTTGTGGGACCGTTGCACGGCGTGCCGATCTCTGTCAAGGTAAGTGGTCGTCGCTTTTAGTTCATTCCGATCAGCCGTTTTGATATCATCGTCTGTCAGGATCAAGCGAATGTTGTCGGCGTGGAAACCACCATCGGCGTAGTCTCATGGATCGGCAATGTCGCGGTGACGAATTCAGCAGTTGTCGATTCACTTGTGGCTGCCGGTGCGGTGCTGTATTGCAAAACACAGATCCCCCTCAGCTTGATGCTTAGCAACTCTAAAAACAAGTAAGCCCTTCCATATAGGTTTTGACCGCCATCTGATGATCGAGACCGTCTCTTGCAGCATCTTTGGTCGCTCTTTGAACCCTCACAACCGCCTGCTTACCAGCGGCGGCTCGTCTGGGGGAGAGGGATCCTTGCTCGGCTTCAAAGGCTCCCCTTTGGGTGTTGGTACCGACGTCCTTGGATCCATCCGCATTCCCGCATACTGCTGTGGGGTGTTCGGCTTGAAGCCGTCGGCGGCGCGGATCTCCTATCGCGGACTGGCCGCTTTAGCCTTCGGGAATGACGGCATCCAGCCGTCCTGTGGACCACTAGCGAGGACCGTGGCTGGCTTAGAGCTCTTCATGAGCAGCGTTCTTAGTACAGAACCCTGGAGGAATGATCCTAAAGTGGTGCCGATGCCATGGCGACCAATCACTCTTCCTGCCAAATGCACCTTCGCCATCGTCAAACACGACAACGTATTTATGCCCCATCCGCCGATCACTCGCGCGCTTATGCTCGTTGAGGAGAAGCTGAAAGCAGCTGGACATGAAGTGGTACACATGGATGTGGGAGAAATGTGGATGACAGGCATGATGCTTGCACTTGAGATAATCGGCGCAAACGGCTCCAAGGCGGTTGTCGAAGCCTGCGCAGAATCAGGAGAACCAATCTACCCGTGAGAAACACCGTTCTGTCAATCGGGCTGTACTGAGATGATCATAAACCTCTACAGGGAGATCCTCGAGGGGCCAATGAAGACCGATGATATGACATCTCACGACTTCTTCGCGGTAATTCGCAAGAAAAATGCATTCCGCGAAGCCTTTTCCGACTGGATGCGCAAATTCGAAGCCAAGACAACGTCAGGAAGCATTCATGGCATCATTTCGCCTGTGGCAGGACACGTCGCCCCGCCCATCGACATTTACACCTCCCCATCATACCACTTCATCTGGAATCTGATGGACTATCCGGCCGGAGTGATTCCTGTCACCAGCGTGGATCAGGTGGAAGACGTTGTTCCAGCCGGATGGACGGACGCCGAGGCCTTCAATCAGTACGACAAAGAGCATAGAGCACTCTGTGAGTGGCAGGTCAGGCAGCTTACGTGGACGCTGCTGATTAGTGTCAAATACAGACAGCGGGCCCGAGCTCTTCAAAGACGCTCCAGTTTGCCTTCAGCTGGCCGTTCCTGGAATTCTGCTAGAGGAAAACTGTGTGGCAGCGATGAGCGTCGTTACTGCGTCGCTCTGATTTCGGAACGATCCATATAAGCTTCCACGTGGTCCGAAGAGACCGTAGTCAGTCTGGTATACACGAGATGCAAGAGTTGTTCGAGGCCCTGGGAGATGTTCTCGCATTATGATCCCTTTCTTCTCCGTCGCAGCCCTCCTAAGCTCGCGAAACTGAGAATAGCTCTTGTGATGATCTCCTTCGCATGAGCGGTAGTTCATCACCGTCGTTGCCAATCAAATTTCGCGCAGATTGGAAATCCCATTGGGGCTGGATAGATAAAGCCCATGTGCCAAATCGAAAAACAGGAAGTTATCCGATTGGCTGATTTTGTTCTAAGGGGTTTCCGGATAGATACAATATGCTAGAAATGTTGTGCTACGGGTTTCCATCGATACGACATGGATACCCACCCGGCGCTTGCCCATGATGCATTGGTCACGGGTCCCGGAGGATGTGACAGCGGTCACCTGGACATGTAAGCGTATCTAGCCTGGAAAGTGAAGCCATGCAGTCGAAGATCATTGGGTATAAGTACCCCTGCGAGAAAGCCCTATGACCCTCCTCACTTGCTCGACCTGTGACTAGCAATCATGATGTCAACACTCGTAGACTACACTTACGATTTTCCTGTGGGGACAGAGACAGTCGATTTAGACGGCAAGGAAGAGCACGTGCACTATCCAGCTCCTAGTGACGATCCCAATGACCCACTCAATTGGAGCAAGACATGGAAGATCTTGTCTTTTGTCGCGGTCCAGAACTACGTATTCTGGCTGACCATCGCGGTAGTACGTACCCTGCCACTCCCCACGAGCAAACTAGGGCTTATGTATTCGTCGCCACTTGCAGTCAGCCTTGTCAACTATCTACGGCCCTCTCATGCTCGCTTTCTTGGCCGATGTCAACCAGATCGCGGCTTTCACTTCTTGGATGGCGTTGCTCCTCGGCTTGGGCAATTTCGTTTGGGTGAGATGATGAAGCGCCAGATCAAGACAAAATTAATCTGACAGTGATCTGGTAGATCCCCTATTCCATGGGCTGGGGTCGTCGTCCGGTACTATTCTTTTCAAACCTTTTGTCTATCGGCATGTCCTTTTGGTTTCCCGCTGCAAAGACCTATCATTCGGCCCTGGCTGCTCGCACGCTCATTGGCTTTACGGCCGCTCCGTTGGAACTGATCGGTCCTTATCAGATTGCCGAGTAGGTTGACGCCAGTGCAGCTGTATCTGTCGATCGTCGCCTGATCTTTTCCTTAGTGTGTTCTTTACGGAAGAGCGAGGCTACTACCACGGGCTCTCGTTGTGAGTAACAGCGGCAGTTGCACACGGGTTGATTAGCTGAACATCCGCAAAATCAGCTGCATTATCAACATTGCGACTGTCATTGCATCGCCGATGGCCGCCGGCTTCGAGCAGTATGGTGTAGGGTGGCGTGCCTTTTTCTACTGGATCAGTGGGATGATTGCTTTGGCCCAAGTCATCATCTACTTCATATGCCCCGAGAGTGAGTGCCAGTGCCAAGATAGCGTATACTCCGCTCATCGTGCTCGCATGTCAGCTAAGTGGCGCCGATTGCCTACTGGAGCGATTCCGGTGCCGGTGACGCCCGCCACACTTGAGCCAGCCGGCGACTTGGATGAGAAGATCAATGACGCACATGAAGTCACACAAGTGCGGGCCATAGACGGCCCCGAAACGGCGGGCATCTCGGTCGCGCTAGTCGGAAAGGGCGCTCCATCCCAAAAGCAGCGATGGCAGCTCTTCCCCGCCAGGGACCAGGAGTATAACATAATCAAAGAGATCGGTATGGTATTCAGGGTACTTCGTTTTCCCGCGACCTGGCTCGTGTCGATCTGGTGGATGGCGGTGAGTGTACCCTTCTTGTGCCTCTGTTGCGACAAAACCTGAATCTCTTCCGGCTTCAGTTCGGTGGACAAGCTGCGGCAGTCGGCTATGTCGCGGCATATATTTGGGGCGTAAGTACAGTCGAATACATCAGCGCCGTCAAACACTGACAGCAGCCGTGAAGTACCCCCCTTACAACTTCACTGTCGGCCAGATTGGGGCTACTCAGGTTCCTACGGTTGTCGGCATGCTTCTCGGCTTCTTGCTCATCGGGCCAATCTCCGACTGGGACCTCAAGCGTCGTACCAGGAACAACGGCGGGATCCGCGAGCCTGAGATGCGTCTCTGGCTCATCTTGCCCGGTGGCGCGCTCTCCATCTTCGGTATCGTCATTTACGCAGTCGGAGTTTCGAGAGGATGGCACTGGGCCATCCCCCTCATTCTCGGAAACGGTATCAATGCCTTCGGTGTGGCGGGACCTATCGTGATATCGTGCAGCTACGCCATCGACACCTATAAACAATATGCGGGTGAAATCGCCTTCAACATGACCCTCTGGAAAGACTTCTTCACCTTCGCCGCCGGCTACTACATGAACGATCTGATCCTGTCAAAGGGAGCAATCCAAGCCATACTGCTTCCCGCTATCCCGGTCTACTTCGCATTTTTGTTGACCATCGCATTCCTCATCTGGGGAAAGCAGTGGCGTAGGTGGACCTCCTCGAGTGGCCTACTCAAGGTCTCTCGTTGAGTCGGGTAGCTTTGAGTGTCCTCGGCACGGAAGTGCAGCGTATCTATCCCCTTTACCACCAATCCTCGTAGCTCGTGCAAGGGAGTCATATTGCGATTACCTCCCTTCATCCAGCGCTTCACCTTGTCCCTGCTGTCGCCCCCCCATATGCGCATGAAATATAGTCAGTTGTATAGAGGCTCGACGAAAATAGCAGAGAATCAGTTATATCCAAACAATGTCAGTCTCCTTGATGTCAATAGTCGTGTTGTCATACTCATGACAAGTCACAGCAGGCGCTTAACGGTTGGACTTCTGCGGCTTCGGCACCTGCAAAACGCATAACGAAACTTCTTACATCAATGCTATGAATGGGGCATTTTTGATGATCCTTCGTGAAGCAGCGCGACGCGGTTCGGCGAAATACGGCGTATTACTGCAATATACGGCGTTGTCCGACGTGGAACGGCGCTAGGCGAGCGGCGTCATCCGCGATAAGAATGAGCGTTAGCGCGTCGTGCGGCAGTCAGCCGTGCTGAGAGATAAGGATTATTTCCCCCCTGCGAGATGTATTCTGCTCAGACCCGTCATCTCTGTTTCTGATTTGTGCATCTGCTTCTTGTACAAGCAGCAATCGTTCATCTGGACTTTAGGACATCGCCATGTCGCTTCCTTCACACGCCGCGTCACCATTTCCGCCCAAGAACGGAATGGAAAGCTACCAGCAAGACGACTACGGTGATAAGGACTTGGGCGATAAGGATCTCGCTGTACCAGTGACCACAGTCGAGGAGGCGGGCATCGAGCAGCCTCATGATGAAGGAGAAGTCTTGCATCGCCAGCTGCGTGCGCGACATGCGTCGATGCTCGCTTTGGGAGGAGCGATCGGCACGGGCCTTATCATAGGTTCGGGCACAGGACTTGCCCACGCAGGACCAGTTGGATTGCTGCTTGCCTTTCTATACGTGGGAACGTTGTGTTTCGCCATGATGACGGTAGGTCAAACCACTTATACGTCGAGGGCGTCAGAACTGATACCGATTTGACACACGTAATTAGGCCCTCGGTGAGATGGCTGCTTTCCTTCCACATCAACGAGGCTTTCCAGGACACGCTACTCGATTTGTCGGACCAAGTTTTGGTGCGATGACAGGCATAGCCTACTGGCTCAAGGTCCGTGGATAGAATGATGCAGGTCTGGGAACATGTCCGCTGATTCTCCTGCGAAACATAGTATCTACTTGGCACACCTACACAATTCTCCGCGTGCGCAATTATCATCAACTACTGGATTCCTACTACCAAAGTCAATAACGGTGTTTGGATCGCGGTTTTCATCGTCCTCACTGGTATCACACAGTTCATGCCCGTCCGTTTCTTCGGTGAATTCGAGGTAGGTTCACGCGTTTCTCCTCCTATCATCTGATATCACAGTCGCGGCGACGATCTTTTCTCCTTGTCCATCCACAGGACAGCTCCTGGACGGTTCGCTCGACAGGCCTTCGCACCGTTCAGCAGCATTATCCACCTTGCTGTGACTCCTGCTGACAGTTGAATGTGTCAGTTCTGGGCCTCGACCATCAAGGTGGTCACCCTCTCTGGGCTCATGATCATGGCGATAGTCATCGACGCTGGAGGGACCTCACCGCACGACTACATTGGGTTCCGTGTGAGCTGCTCTTCCATGTTGACCCCTTGAATGAGCCGACGTCTTGTGCCGGCTTTTACTCTCTCTCATCCTTGTCGCAAGGATTAACATGATTGTGCTCGTGACAGACGTGGAAAGAACTACCGTTCGTCGAGTACCTGGTCAAAGGCGTGTTGGGCCGCTTTCTCGGTTTTGTGAGCGCGCTAGTGACCGCAATATACTCGTATACTGGGTCGGAGATGGGTGCGTCGGTAGACTTCTCTCTGTCAGCAATTTCAAGCTCGCCATGCTGATGGTACCTATGCAGTGGGTATAGCCCTGGGAGAGATGAAGAACCCAGGAAAGAACGTGACGCGCGCGGTGCGGGCGTGCTTCTACCGCGTTCTTATTCTGTATTGCGGCTCGATCTTTTGCATCGGTAGGTTCTCCACTCGGATGATCACTTTGATATGGCTTCGCTGAAGCACGTTCCGGTTCCTGCTTCCTTTGTTGCAGGCCTGGTCGTCCCCGCAAACTCCAAGCTGCTTCTGGCAGCAAACAGCAACAGCAGCAACGCCAACGCGTCTCCGTTCGTGGTCGCTGCCAACATCGCTGGTATCAAAGTACTGCCCCACATCATCAACGCGGCGGCCCTGATCTTTGTTGCTTCGGCTGCGAATTCAGACGTATACGTCAATTCAAGAACAGCCTATTCGCTTGCCGCTGTTAGTTGTCGAACTATTGAAAGCCAAATGTTCATGGCGAACAGCGGCTGATCCTTCAGCAATCTGTGCTGACTTCGATTTGCATAGGACGGCAACCTTCCTCGCATTTACCTTCGTACTAATCGCCACGGGGTGCCCTATATCGGTGTTATCACGACGCTTCTTTTCTCGTCATTAGCGTTCACGGCCGTTTCCTCATCGGCTTACACAGTTTTCAAGTACTTTGTCTCCGCTGTCACCCTCATGTCGACTTTGGTATGGATGTCGATCATGTTCACTCACCTGCGATTTATGAAGGCCTGCAAAGTACATGGTATCGCTCGACAGGACCTCCCGTACAGATCAAGGCTGGAGCCTTGGTTGTCATACTGGGGTCTAGTAGGAACCGGTATCATTAGTCTGACGAAGGGGTTCGATGCTTTTGTGGGCGGCTTCAAACGCATCACCTTTGTCGTGGATTACGGTGAGTGGATCGCGTGTGTTTACGAACATGAGCATCAAACATGATTGTTTGTTATTATAACAATTGGCTGAAACCCCCCCAGTGGCATTCTCAGTAGTTGTCGTGGCGTACGCCATTTTTGTGATACGGTATTGTAGCGCCTACGACCCCATTGACCGCCTGGATATGGTGACAGGAGTGCGACTCGCCCATGATGAGGAAGACGAGGACATGGAGGAGAAGAAACCCGGAAGCTTGTGGGGAAAGATCAAGTATGTCTGGTCGTCGTGACCTCAATAACAACTAGAAAAGTAGACAGGCTGTTGAAAAGGACAAGAGATTCCCTTGCCAGATTATTATAGATTATAGATCATATAGATTATAGATATCGAGCGATGATTGAGACTCGCAGTGTTGTGCAGATCTGTGGCGAAAGCATGTCAGCATGGATGTTGTTGGCGCATGTACCGAAAAAGCCAGGTTGGAACGATGAGTAGCGCTTGCTGTCGATTCTGCGCTGTTGTTGTATAATGTGAAGGATATGGGATGCAGCTGATCATTGGGCTGAGACGCATGAATTTGAAGCTCGACGTGCTTTGTAGAGTGCGGAGTCTTGGCGCACTCGTGTAGTATTGTCATCCATCATACGTGTATGTGTCGTGTCACTTCAATCGTATGGAGCCCACTTCAGGCAAACGAGGCTCACAAGACGCCTGGGGCGAGCCTGGTCGTTCCTCGATGAATGTTTCGGACAATTGGAACTGGCTGCATTGCGTTGTATGAACTGTCTAAACAAAATATATAAATGCGTATCTTGCCTGACTGGCGGCTATGCTCAGCATCACAGGATAGGCTTCTGCCCCTTCGGCGTCTGCATCCAAGTCTTTTGCAGCTCAAGATCGCTTTCCCAGAGATGCGGTGCGTCCTCTATCGACTTTCCAGGCTGCATAGCGTCAGGCCCCCAAACGAGCCCGACATCTTTCACATACTCCTCCCAGTCCCTCTTGAGCTCTTCGAACTTGTGCGGCTCTTCTTGGGAGATATCTTTCGTCTCCCCCGGATCTTTGGAGACGTTGAACATCTCCCAACCATCGGGATCGTCCGATTCCTGCGCTTTCCCTTTGTACTGCTGCTTGATGAATACGATCTTGTATGATCCCTTTTTCAGAGCGGCTTGTTCATGCAGTTCCCAGCCAATCGCCTGGTCCTCCGGCCATAGCGCAAACTCCTCGGACCCACCCGAACCGGCAGATTGTCCATGAAGCAAGTGCTGTTTCCAGCTCTTGCCTCGGACCGGATGCACTTTATGTCTGCGATGTAACACTTTTTCGCCTTCGCCCGCGAGTGGCAGAGAGACGCCGATGAGGTCAAGAAAAGTCGGGAAGAGGTCCATGCAAGTTGCGAATGACCTGTTGAGTCCTCCAGCGTTCCATTGCGGTGCATAAGTGCCAGCGGAAGGTAGCTTGACAACGCAAGGGACAAGAATGCCGCCCTCTGAGGGGAACATCTTGTAAAGTCGAGAAGGTGCCGTTGACGCTTGAGCCCAAAGGGGACCTAGGCTGAGGGGCAGGAGTATGCTTTAGCCGGGTGTTGTCTACTGTAAAACACGATCGTATCTCAGCCTTACAAGGTGTACGAATTCCAGTTTCCGATGTTGTCCAAAGAGTTGTCGTAGAACTCGCGAATAGCCGCCTTGACGCGTTCACCCATGACCGCTGGGTAGTTTAAGCATTGCGTCTCTGACATAAAAAGCGATACTTACGAATGGCCTCATATCTGATGTGTCGACAGATATTGTAAGTCACGACATTCTATCCAGAGGCTCGACACTCACGCAGCACCTTCTGCCCCGTTATCTGACATGAACACGATCAAAGTGTTTTCATATTCGCCCGTCGCCTTGAGCTTGTTGATGACTCTCCCGATCGCGGTATCCATATGCTCCACCATACCCGCATACACTTCCATTGCGCGAGAGGAACATTGACGCTCGTAATCGTTCATCTCGTCCCATTCTGTTATGTAGTCAGGAGACACCACCTCGTGGGGGACGACGTTGGGATCGATGATGCCCAGCTCGACAAGTCGCGCCAGACGTCGTTCGCGAAGTGCTAACGGTCCGTCCTCGTACTTGCCTCGGTACCTGAAGGCTGCTGTTGGTTTCGACACACCTTGACCTCTATTTCTCACTCACTTGTCGCGAACCGCTTTTGGTGCTTGTAGTGGCCAGTGCGGAGAGGAGAATGCCAGATATCCAAAGAATGGCTTCGAACTCTCTTCTTCGGTCCGCTCGTCAAGGTACTGAACAAACTTCTCTGCGTACTTGTCGGTCGAGTAGAAACCGTCGGGATCCTCCCCTTTATTTGCGGTTCTGCAGGCCCCCAATTGAATTTAGCGATTGCCATCATCGCAGCCCCGTCTCCACTCACATCTTGACATGGACGCCTGCTTCGGCGTGTATGGGCCTTCCTCCCAACGGCAGTCCAGAATAGCCGGTCTCCAGCACGGGCTCCCACCCGTAATGATTACAGCATCCGGGCAGCATTGCAAAGTTCTTCTGAAACCCTCTCGCCCAGGGACCCGCGTTTGTCCGCATGCCCAGATGCCACTACGGGCCGAATCGTCAGTGTGAAGCATTCGTGATATCCCTCTAGAGAGGCAGCCCACTTTGCCTGACAACGCTGTAAAGTAGCCATTGTCCTCTAACACCTCTGACAACGGCGCAACGTTTGAAGTTAGGTATCCCTCATACCCCGCTTTGCCATTCCATCTCGCTGATCCATGCGCATTGCCCTTACGCTCTATCAAGCAGCCTAGTCCGCCCAGATGCGCGTCGGTACCGGTGAGTAGCATAGCACGCGTAGGTGAACACGCTGCGGCTGTGTGGTAATTAAGCATTTGGACGCCATCGCGGGCCAAGGCGTCGATATTAGGGGTTGAGATCTCAGCGCCGTAACACCCAATGTCGCTGAAGCCCTACTCGCACGGTAAATTATGCTTAAGTGATACGGCGCGAATGGTGAAGAGAAGTGACCTACAAGATCATCGGCGATAATGAACAGGAGATTGGGCCTTGTGCCGTCCGACATGTTGAAGTTTGGGCGCGAGAAAAGGTATTGAGTATAGCAGCAGTTGATCTTGAAGAAAGTCTACACATATATAGTCGAATGAGTTGGCATCTTGCTGAAGCATGGGATATATGTGCGACGGAGGACGCAGTGTCCTCGCATATGCGCAGGCTGGGATTGCGCGATAGCCATGATGACATTGGAAATTCTGGTCTACGAACAGGTTGAGTGTAGCTTTTGATCTCTGTTGACGACTTACGACGTGATGGATTTGGCCATTTTCCAGGATACCGCAAAGCACACAATCATCTGCTACTGTATTCTAGCCTAGGCACTCGGATAATGCCGTAAGCGATCATGCTTCTGAACGAGCACGACATGCGCAGTACTAGGAGAGTCATGTTAAGCGAAATCTGAAAGTTCACTCCAGTCTCCTGTACAGTGTTCCGGTCGCACCCACCTCTCAAACCGGCCTATACATCTCGGGCTGCAAACATGCCAGACTCATGGCTTAGTGGAGAAGAGGCTCGGGTAGGTGCGGTGGTAAGCACAATTTCAGGATCGCCTACGGTACTTATTCATCAAAGCAAGGGCGAGGACAACCAAGCTATCGTGCAAAATCTATAACGTTGAATCCATAAAACATTTACTGAATAAGCTTGACACAGTCTGTACCGTCCATATCGGTAAGGCTGCCTAGCGCGACGATCATAGCGATGACGCGAGCCGCCGCTCCGTGCCTTTTGAGAGACCCCCTCTCGCGTTTCTCAAATTCCTTGATCAGTCTCCCGATGGCCATTGCGAGCTTGTAACCAAGAACCTTGCTCGACAGCAAGCCTTGCTGCAAATTGGTGGGAGCGGCAATGACGGACTCGCCGATAGTCGTGATGGCGAGAAGAGCAGATTTACGAGTCTGGTAAGGAGCGAATTTCGGAGCGAAGAACGTGATAAGCTCGATGGTCTTGATGATCCTAGAAGTGATGACTTGGCCGCTCTCGAAAGAGTCGGGGGTTTGACCCATGAGGAGGTTGTGCTCGTCGACGTACGAGTGGAAATCCATCGAGGCATACTGCCTGGCCTTGGTCTGCCCTTCGACTTTCTTTTCCGCCCATCGTTCGACGACCATGCGGCGGACATCAGCATCACGCGATGCGACGTCTACGAGTGCTTCAGCCGCCTCAGGGTCGGTCTCGACGTTGGCGACAAGACCGCGGAGCACGGCGCCATCGACGGCGCCGCCCTGATCGCTGCCGAGAAGGGTATGAGCTTCGGCGACGGCCATGGGAACGAGCGGGTTAATCAGCCCATGAGAAACTTTGTCCGGTTCGCCAGCGGCGAGCGCAGACAACGAGAGTGGAGGGAACTTGGGCTCGCCTTCCTCGCCTGCTTCGAGGTCGAAGATTATCGAGTCGGTGTCGGACGAGAGCGATGGAGACGGGGACGACATGCGCGAGGACAAAGACTCGACTGAGGAGAGGGCGGGCGAAGAGGGCTCATAGGCGGAAGACGCGTCGGAAGAGTCCATAGTGTATATGTGTATCTTGGCACTGGTTGACTCTGTATGACGGCGATAGTAAGATGTAGGTGTGGATTGATATTGTGACGAGAGGGCGAATCTGTCGTTGGACCGTCCCTTATGTAGCTTTTTGAAAAGGCTTGTACCACATGCTTACGACCTTCAGGATCCGCCGCGGCCCGCACGACACTGCAATGTCATTGGTTGAACGAAAATCGCGCACCTACTCCCGGCATGCGGGTCGATGGTGTTGACGCATGTTTTGATGGCGAAAAGAGACGTTTTGCGACGAGATACCGGACCAGACCGATAACGATGCTAGAACGACCACCGGTGATAAGGGTGAATTCTCGGCGTTTTCGCCAAGTGGCAACGCGTATATATAGAACACGTGGACGGCGCGTCGACAGGGACACCGATCTCCTATGAAGCATCATCGTTTGAGGTAGTAATACATCAATAGTCTTAGCGCGAGATCCTATCTAAGAGCGTATGTATGGGCCGAAGGACCGTATATTGAACTCTTAAGTCGTGCTTCGTTCGAAGAAGCCTTCAGGAGCTGGATGGTCATTAGTATAAGTCAATCATTGTAATGCGGTAAATGAACCCACTTGTCCGCACAGGAAAAGGCTGAAGACACTTGTCCGTCTGCATATTGATTGATGATGGTCTTGATCATAGCATAAGCGCCGCCGATCGTCATGAAGAGGCCCACAAGCAACATAACGGCGTGGAACGACCACTGTAGTTTGCGAACGACGGTCCCCTTGCGGTACTCTGCGAAATCGTAGAGCCACAAGTGCATTGGGACGACAATCTGATCTCCCCGTCAGCGCTGATCGGATCACGGTAGAGGGTCGCGGGACAACTCACGGCCATGGGAGCGTATGCAATAGCCCCTAGCAATCCAATCAGGGATCCGAAAAAGGGGATCGCCTCACCGATGATGAAGGCGGCGAGGCCACACGCCAAGGAGACGCCGATCCAGGTGACCCAGTGGATCATCGTTTTGGTCTGAAGATGTTTGGTATCGCGAAGCAAGCGAACAAACACGTATTTTGCTGCGAGCTTTCAAAATAAGCACATTCGCCTTACTTGTAGACACTCACATGCTGGTTGACGGTGGAGCTTATCCACAGTCCAGGGATCGCAACACCGTAGGTGACCTTTTTGATGGTAGTACCGGCGCTGCCCAGAGCCGGACTCGCGATCCACTCTGAGATTGCATGTGAGCATTATTCACATCAGGCTCTCGCATAACTTACGGCCGCAATACCAGTACACCACAAGCGAGAATGCCAGGTAGCACACTCCTAGAAAACCCATGGCGACAGCGATGGGCTTCTTGTATTCCCTTGGGTTCCGCATCTCGGCCATGCTGCAGCCACGATTAGCTGTCTGCCTGTGGGCTTTCACAAGTCATTCACATAGGGATGAAAGCCGAGGTACCGCCGGACGACACAAAGATGGTCAATGCCGCGGTCATCCCCGTGAGGAAAGTCGGAGACCCAACGACGTAGAAGCCAAGGTCGTAGTCGCCCTCCGGAGCCAATGCTGGTTTGTCTCGGACCGCGACTGCCACAACGAGGATGAAAACGGAGACGAACAGAGTAACCACGCCGAACCAGGCTGTTCGCTGTCAGCTCGTAGCCCGAAGGTACATGTAATAATTTACCTGCAATGCCAATCTGAGCCAGGCGAGGGAACATGGCGAGCGCCGTTGAGAAGATGAAGGCGATGAAGGAGAACCACACGGTGCATGTGCTATGGTTGGTGAGTGTGTTGAGGGCCGTGGCCACTCCGATGTAACCGCTGCCAGCCACAAGATCGTACCTGTCCAAAGTCAAAAAATTGCTTCTGTCACTGCCGCACTTGACTTACCCAATGATGAAGAGTATGCCGACTACCTCGCGATACCACCGGCCGCCGACAATGAATGCCATATCTTGCAGTCCCTGGTCGGTAAAATCAGTTGTGTTACGAGTACATTGAGCGAAGACTTACATGTATGCCAGGGTGTCGGAGTCGGAAGGCGCCGAATAGGAAGGCAACGTAGGTGTTAAAACTTCCGAAGCCTACGATCAAGAGTGCCCCTGGTACGGCGCCCACATACGCAAACACGGACGGAATCGATAGGATACCAACCGAGAACAAGATTTTGAACATCAAAGCGAACGTGCGGTACCTGAAAACACTATCAGCGGGTCTTCTGCCTCTGCTTCGATTCTCTAAACCAACACACACCATGAGACTGTTCGATAATTCTCGCCTTCAACGTCTGTTTTGAAGACCTCACGCGAGTTGTCGACGACTTCGGACACGGTCGTACTGCCTGGGATGTCCACATGGTCACCCTTTTCCATTTCTAGGGCTGACATGGCGTTGTATAGAAAAGTAGGAGTGGGTTGACAGCGTCTGTCTCTCGGAGAGCTCTGCGTCCGCCACTTTTATACCCCATTATCAGGTAATCGACCGTTTAGGCAGGTTCTACAGCTTACTGTGTCTTCGGCTGAGTTCTTCCGATGGACCAAACGATCAATACTAACATGTCGAGGTGAGCGAAAGCACGATTGCCCATTGGCAGGGTGGGGCGTCGTAATCAATCACTCGCCGATGCACTGATCCCACATCTTCTACCTCGGTCGAGTATGCCCGAAAATGATAGAGATAAGGAAGAGTACGCAGCCGCAAGATGTGTCGCAGGCACCAGGCTTCGTACTGACTCAAAGAAACATACCAATCGCCCAGTCATCGGACACACGGCGAAGCTTGGACCTTCCGCGCTTCGAGGACGACCTGCATACGTTCCACTGCCAGACCACTATCGACTCGTTTTCAATGCGGACTCGCACCCCAGTCAGGACTGCAGTTCTCGCGATCTCCATGACTGATATCAATCTGGACGACAAGTCCTATGCATTCACATTGAGCCGATACAAGACATACTAGACAATTTCGCGATAGTCTCCATGAACAATATCGCTGCACAAGACCCTACTTCGATTTAGAGTACGTTGCACTAAGCCTTGCTTGTACATAATCTCCGCCGTTGATCTTGCGGGTCCCAGCTGGAAGTCCTTTTCGCGCGATGATTTCGTCCAGGACAGCGTTGTTACTGCGCCCATTCAGTTACACATTCGCGATAACTGGAAATAATGTAGACTCACTACCCATCCACGAGCGGCTCTAGGACGCTGCTGGTATCAGGCTGAACAAAATAGGCCATTGCTATGATCTCGGTTGAGCAGGGTCGGTATGTCGCACACTCACAGTATCGGGAGGCGGCTTCCGCTTCGCGCCTAGGCATAACGACTCGGTGGAGGGTAGACTATCATTCCTCATCAATATCAAAACGTGCTTGTCCTCCGTGTCGAAACAGCTCACCCTGAACAATCCGCCGGACCAGAACTCCAACGCATCGCCTACGTTGATGACCAAACAGCCCGGCCTGGGTGGGACGTCGAGCCAAGTCCCCGCCCGTTGGACCTGCAGTCCAGATACCTGGTGCTGAAACAGGACAGTAATTGAACCGTAGTCGGTATGGGCACCAGCACGAATATCCTGGCTGGTGAGGAAATCAACAGGGTATACAATTGACACGACTTAGCCACAAATTCCCACCTGTTGTCGCTCGGTCCCTGATCCTTCAGCGCCACCGGTGGGTAGTGAAGGAGACGCAGGCGATTAAGCCTATATGGTTTAGCTTTTGCTAAGATGTAGCACGTTGCGTACACTCACCGGCCTTGATGTTGTTCGGTCAAGAAGGACGACGGTAGCTATGGGTCTGTTGAGCAATGAAACCGAATGCGATATGACGGCTCACTTTAAGGGCCACTGCAAGGCCTTGCAGAAGCCTGGCCGCGATAGCATTGACCTGAGTGATAAACGCCTCCACTGGCTCTCGAGAAGGTTCGAGTGCTGCAGGCAGAGCCTGTTGTGCCTTGCTTTCTCTTTTTAGCCAGGTGTTATCAGCAAAATGAAAACACTCCTTCAGGTCGCCCGATCCAGGCTTGGTTGAGTCAAGGCTGGATGCAAAGGCGTGTTCAGCATCGTATTGCCACTATAAGAGGCGAGTATCACCTTTCTTGTCGGCTACAAAGTGATAAAGTCAGCTGCTAATCGCGAAAGAGGACGTCTTGAGTGAGCACTGACATAGCAGTGTAGCCAACATTCTCTTTCAAGTCCACCTTATCTTGCGGCTGAGCATTTACAAAGTACTCTTGCGCAATGGCAAATGTCTTGTCAATCAACGATTGAGGTATCCCATGGTCGCAAACATAGAAAAAACCTTCGCCAGTGCAGGCTTGGTTCAACGCTTCAGCAAGTTTTGCAAGGTCGGGCTCGCCAAGGGTGATGACTGGGAGAGATGGTGTCGTAGTGGTAGTAACGGTCATGGTGTAAACTATGGATGTCTTGTCACTGTTCGAACTTCGAGGCATGCTTTTGTGGGGAACCCCTCGCCATTATGAGTATCGGACGATCGGGTGAGTTGTTTCCGACAGGTTCGAGTTGTGCACGCGGCACGGCAAGTCTCGCCCGATCCAGAGAAGACGCTCCCGCGCATTTCACCACACATTTGATCGTGAGCGTATCTTGTGTGCTTATGTTCCTCGGTACAATTGCCATCTCAATCCGTTTCTGAAGCAAGATGTCGAAACAATACGACTTGATCGTCATCAACGGAGTTGTCGTGACGGCTGGCGATATCGGGAGACTGGATGTCGGAATCAAGGATGGCAAGATTGCTTGCCTTGCACCGTCCATAGCGCCCGAAACGTCGACCAAAGTCATTGACGCCAAGTGAGTTTGTTGCGCAATGGATGTGTATTGGTTGGTTAACAGAGCGCAAGGGGCGCCTTTGTAATGCCAGGAGGTGTCGATGCCCACGTGCATATAGCCCAAGACTTCACAAGCGGTAAGCGGCTGCGTTCATATTCCCCAGGATGTCGTTCTCGTGTTTGCTGAGCATCTTGCAGGGCCTGAAGGCGTGATCGCAAAGTGTGCCGACGATTTCCGGACCGGTTCTCGGGCAGCAATATGTGGAGGAACCACGACCATGGTTGCTTTCGGTGAGTGATCTGCGGTAGCTTTCTCCCTAAGTGTTCGTCTGATCTCTCTTGAAGCCCAACAGAATAGATGGGAAGAGTCCTTGGTCGCCGTCGCAGAAAAGTATCATGCGGAGGCTCTGGCCTCGGGAAGTTATTGCGATTATGGTACGTGCTCCTCGATGTGGGAGATCAGTGTCTGTTTCGCTTACCGTCGCTCAGGCTACCATATGATCATCACCCGTCCTGATGTGGAGATGCTCCGGCGAGAACTACCAATTCTCGTCCGCGAGTGGGGAAGTGAGTACATATCCCGACGAGATCCTTGCTGATCATCGGCAGTCACGTCATGCAAGCTGTTCATGACATACAAGAGCATGCAATTGCGGGACGACGAGTTACTGGATGTGATGTATGAGGCCCGCAAGCTGAGCATTACCACTGTAAGTGCAACAATGCATTATACAGTATGGAAGAATGTGGTTGCTAAATTCGAGGATCTCAGATGATTCACGCCGAGAACGGCGACCTCATTTCCTGGCTCACTGGTAACATTGTATTCCAAAGCATACTTAAAGATACTCCCTGACTGCTTTTGTAGATAAGCTCGAAAGCAAGGGGTTGATCGAGCCGAGCTTTCACGCCGAATCCCGTCCACCCGTGGTGGAGATGGAGGCAACACACAGGGCGATAGTGCTCGCTGAGCTGATCTCAAATCCTGTCCTGTTCGTTCACGTGGGATCTGCTGTGCGCATCTTCTCCTTCTTTTGACGGTCGATTGCTGACATTTTGGGTTACCTATCTAGTCGGCAGCGGCGGTCATCCGGTCGAGCCAGACGCGAGGCTTCCCTGTCTTTGCGGAGACGTGTCCCCAGTATCTCCATCTCACGTGGGAAGACCTGGTGACTATCATTCTTCTCCACGTTGCTCCCGCATCCAGATTTAAGCGATCACTAACCGACGCATACGCAGAAACGATTCCACTCGCCACAATGCTTCGAGAACTCCAAGATGATCTGTTCGCCCCCTCCTGGTCCGGACAAGTCCGATCAAGAAGCACTTTGGACGTACGTCTTTCCCCTTCACTGTAAATGGTCACGCTGATAGTTGAAATCAGAGGCCTGCGAAATGGAACCTTCACGATCTTTTCCAGTGATCACTGTCCTTTCAGGTGAGGGCGCTGATGAACCAACACCGCCTTGCTAATCGTGCGCAGATACGACGATGTCCGAGGCAAGCCATTGGGCATCTTGCAGCACGGTCCAAGCATGCAAGAAGTAGGCTGTCCAGTGGATCAAGAGCATGTGCAAGAGATTGTCACTGGCAAATCGGGACATTTCAAGTACATCCCCAATGGTTGGTGGTGTCCGTTCGCTCCCCTCTGATGTCAAGTTGTCTAATGAGAATGATGTAGGATGCCCGGGTATCGAGACGAGAATGCCTCTGCTGTTCGAATATGGACTAAGCACTGGCCGTATCACTCCAGTACGTTACGTCGATCTGGTGTCTACAGCCCCGGCGAAACTCGTAAGTGCGGTCCGTGTTTGCTTGATCTGACTACCTTCAGTATGGGCTGTATCCTAAGAAGGGGGCTCTCATGCCAGGGCTTTCTGATGCAGATCTTGTAATCTGGTGAGCGCAGGCACCCTGGCGACTTGTGTTCTTGCTGAACCGATCTGATCCGTCGAACAGGTATCCCGAGGGGGAGATGACTCCGTTCAACCTGACGAACGATCGCTTGCATCATAACGTAGATTGTAAGTCAAAGTCAGCAGTCATTTCCTCGCTGAAACATTCACAGATACACCGTACGAAGGCATGGAATTCCGGAACTGGCCCCGATTCACCATCTCCAAAGGCAAGGTCGTCTGGGCAGAAGGGCAGCTTACCGGCAGTCCGCAAGACGGACGTTACTTAAAGAGGGGCATCAGCCAGCTCACGACCCGACCCGTTGAGTCGATAAGCAAAGACAGGCGAAAGGTGGCCACCTGGCTTTACGAATGAGCAGCTGTGTCTACCGAGAATAGGCCGCTTGTAGCCAAGACTCATGCACCTGTTTGGTTTGGGATCCGTCGTTGATGGACAGAGCAACCAGAACTTCCGTCAAGCTCAGGTCCACTATTGTGCATTGCAAGAGCGCGAACTAACCACAAGGCCAGTCTGAATTGAGTGCGGTAGGTTTCGTCCTGCCTTGACTGCACTGCTCAGCTTAATCGCGGGGGCGCAGTGACACCAGCCTGTCCAGTGATGATACCATACTGGTGAGGTTGGCGATGCAGACCAAAGTTGAACACCTTCTCTTTGCCAATCTTCGCGTCGTCTAGATCGATCTCCGCTACGACAAGCTCGTCGTCCATAGTTTTTGCCTGCGCCATGATCCATCCCTCAGGATGAACGATGCCTAAGAAGAAGGAGAAAAGGGTCAGATCACTATTGATGAACGCAGAAAACACTGACATGAACACCCAATCAAGCCGTATTTCCCGTCATCGAGCCCAGCTCTGGCCGCTGCGATCGAAAACGTTGCGTTGGTATATGAATGAGCTTGCATAACGAGGAGATGCTGCATTTCGGAACGCGCTTGGATGACTGCTGGATCGGCATCTAGGTCGTACATAGTCTTTCAGCACTCCCATTCGACAACAATCACTATGTGTATATCTTACCCTTTGTATGACCGAAGCTGTCGTTGTCAACGTATGTCGATCTCGCCAATACTCACAGTCCCGGGGCCCAAGAGCTAGTGTTGTAACCAAGGCAGACCAGCTCCACACCTTGAAGACCGAGACACCGCCAGGATTCTTCCAAGTCATATTTAGCTGTTGTTGCAGAAGGTATGACACCAGACAAACGACTTACCCGCCCACCGACGATCGTTGCAAACTGCTCAATAGCAGTTCAGATTACGTCACCGCTGCAAATGCATAGGACTCACTCATCATCCCGACGATTGCTTCTCCATCGGGTTTCGTCACTGCTAAGTCGGGTGCGCGAAACGCCTGAATGCTCCGTGAGCTCATGCAGACTTTCTATTGTACTCACCTTGAAGCCAAGGTCACCTGGCTCGAAATATCGTTTTTCGAGCTGATCAATCATATCTGGATCGGAATAAGGCTCCCTGTTGCCAGGCAGGTGGACCTTACGGTAGGTGGAGATGACCTTGCCTGCGTGTATGTACGAGCAGGAGTTGTAATGGTGACCATCGACAGTCTTCTCGCCGTAGCCGAGCACAATATCGATGTTTAGCTGAGCAGCACGGGTAATCAGAGGCTGAAAAAGCAGTTGGTCAGATACCACTCTATATGTATCGGTACCCACCGTGACATTCGGATTTTCAGTCAGGTCACCGCTCTCAAACCACTGATCGAGTTCGGTGGGGTCTTCGTCTACCCCTTTGTAACGCGGGAAGAAGGTAGTCAAAGTCGTTTCACTGTGATCGCTCATCAGTGTTCCTCAATGGGGAAATCCAATGACCGAAGTACTAACGGATAGACCAGAACTTGGACTCCCCTCTCACTCGCTTGCTCAAGGAGAGTGATGAGGCGTGCAAGCGTTTCTGTTCGGGGGGTGGTCTTGTGCACCGCACCTACTTGGGCAGCAGCAACGATGATCTTCCTTGCCATTGCGTATGCCGGACTGACGTTTTGTAGTTTGATGCGTGAATTGACGAGAGGTGATGGGGGATCTATCCGACCAGATAAGGGGAGATGTCCGACTGGCTGCACATTGGTTGTTTTGTCGAATTCGGACCAAACTCACCCGTAACCAAATACTGACCCGACCGCTCTATTCTGCCCAGATGTGGTGATGATCTCCTTAGCTTCTGTGACGTAGTAATGATCCAGTATTGTAGATATTGGAAGCAGGCAAGCATATTCTAGACATTTTATCTCATCCACTCAGATCGACTGCTTTATCAATCGCCCAACAATAATGAGCTCTGAGAAGACGGACGAATACAGAATCGGTTATGTCGGCCTCGGTAACATGGGAATGCCCATCTTCCTGAACTTGGTCAATTACGCCTCACAGCAGGGACTGCCTCAACCGTGCGGCTGGAACGTCGATACAGCAAGATACGATGACATACGGGCGGAGACTCAAGGAGGGGTTCTGTGTGACGATCTTGCACAGCTGGTATCGCCCTGTAATGTGATCTTCACTTGTTTGTTGAACGAGCCAGTGGCGGAGGAGGTGTATGGGCAGCTCTGTGATGCAGTGAAAGCAGACAGTAAGCTGGTCTTTGTCGACCAGTCAAGCTTGAAACCCACAACTTCTAGTAAGCCGTCCAGCGTTCCAATGTCAAGCTGTTCATCCGAACTGATCGAACACATCATAATGCAAGGAAAACTGGAAGCTGCCGCACACAAAGTCGGAGCCTCGTATCTTTCCGCTCCAGTATTTGGAAGACCGGATTCAGCCAAAAAGGCGGCACTGGTTCAGGTACTCAGCGGTGAAGCTGAAGCCAAGCGATGGGTCACACCGCTGCTGGTCCCGACCATCGCACGCCGCGTTGTGGATGCCGGGCCCGATGTTGCCAAAGGTAGGTTTTACACCTTCAAAGGTCTAGCTGACTGCTGCCTTAGGGTCGGCATTGAAGTTGTTAGGGAACAGTATGATTTTAGGCGTGGTTGAGATGCTATCCGAGACGTTTGCGCTTGCCGAGGCGATCCAATTTGACCCGCTGGTGTATCAAAGTTTCATTCGTAAGTCCCTGGGGAGTTCAGAACGTTACGCGACTGACAATCCCTCGCAGGTGATTTCTTCCCCTTGTACCCGTACATTGCATATGGCGACAACATCAGCACGGGCAGATTTGATGGCGCCGGAGGTTTCAGGCTGGAAGCCGGGCTCAAGGGTAAGATGACTGGCTCTCTTGCAAAGTAGCCAACTAAAGCGCAACTCAGATGCCAAGAACATCCTCTCCCTGGGAACAGACTTTGGGCGCCCAGTGGAGATGCCAACGATCGCGCTCGCCAAGGAACATCTCCAACGCGCGGAAGAGATCTGTGGCAAAGATGTGGACTGGTCGGCGCTGGCTATCGCACTCCGGGAGAAAGCTGGTTTGCAGCCTTTCCGCAAAGATACGCATGCCATCTAGAACGCAGCATCCGGGCATCCTATATATCGCGCGCATGCATGCTTGCCCGGGAAATCCTCGAAGCTTCATCTCGTATATACTATCTGTGACTCGAGGCTCCGTCTGCCGCAGCTTGCGTATCTATTGCTGGACTAAGACACATGTTGTGGCCACACGAACACTTGTAAGCGGTCGTGAAGTAATGATGCTTCTGACGCACTCTTTAGTGCACGCGTCGTCTCGGAGCTCGCAGCACGTCTGAGAATCTTCCAACGTCTCTTACCACGCGAGGTCGAAGTCCATCCGCTCCAGCGCGTCACCAGTACGACTCCAACGTGGAAGAGAGTTATGATTGGCTAGGTACGGGGAATGCTAAATGACCTTCGGCACAGCTCACCCGAAGCGCTTCAAGCTCTGATTTCGCCTTTTCGAAGCGCGGTATACGGAGTGTGTACGGATATATATGTACTCTATTCCGCCCGATCCTCCTTCGCGCATAACCAAAGGGAAGAAGACTTGCTGAATTGTTGAAAGAGAGACCATGTCCAACTTCAAGACCGTGACTTTTGCGGTCCACGATGGGGTCGTGATAGATCTCGACTACATGCTGCCGCCCGATGGGACGCCGCGGCAGAAGGTCCCGATTCTGCTTTGGTTCCACGGAGGAGGTAAGTTTATAACTCGTACGATGGGTACTGATGCGTTCTCAGGGCTATTGCAGGGTACGCGGAAATGTGAGTGGATCTGACGCAGCTTCTGCTTCGTGCAGACAAGCTAATAGTCCACCAGGCGCTTGGCCGCATCTTGTGAGCGCGCCCGAGAAGCACGGCTTGTGCCTTGTGACTGCCGACTATCGCCTTGCACCTCAAACGCGTATGCCGGGGATCATGCTGGACATCAAAGCTGTCATGGGTTACCTGCGCTCGCCGGCGTTCTTGGCCGAGACAAGTAACACTGTGAATCAAGAGAAGATCGTAGTATCGGGCGGGTCAGCCGGCGGGTGGCTCGCACTTCTGCTTGGTAGCGGCGTCGGGTTTGAGGCTTGTGGCCTCGCGCCTCCCGCAAAACCTCTCGGCGTCATCGGCTTGTACCCGATCACGGACATCACAGACGCATTCTTCACGACTAAGCAGCATCGTGAGTGCCTGTCGCCTTGTGTGTTGCTGATGATCTAGCCGTCTCCTACGTCAAACGCATCATCGATAAGTCAGAAGTTGCCCCTTATATCGATCCGAAAGCTGCTCAAACAAGCTGGTCGGCACTTGATAGTCCAAGGTCTAAATGTTATCCATACATGGTAAGTACATGAGGAACGGGCCGCCCGCTGATCTAATCAGGTGCAAGAAGCGCTTGAACAGAGTCTGCTTCTCGACGGCACCGGCATTCCACCAGAGGCGTTCAGTATTGCCCCAGCTATTGCTTCCGGAGAGTTCCCCTTGCCGCCCACCTATCTCGTTCATGGCGAGTGAGTCGAGTGTTCCAGCAGCTTGGGAGATCGAAGCTGACATTGCTGATGTAGTATTGACGACAAGGTGCCCGTCTGCCAATCAGAAGATGTTGTTCGCGCAGGTGCCGATCGGGGCTTCACAGTTGCCTTCGACAAGCTACCAGGCGTCGACCATCTTTTCGACATGGACGCAAAGTATACGATGGACAACATGTATGCTTTCATCAAGAAGATCGTGCACGCATCCGGCGATAACTCAGGGAAGTGAAAGCGAGGAGGAACTGAGTAGTTTACGTGTAACCAGGAATGTCGTACGCAAGGTCATGCAGCCGCTATTGGTATTCTGACCACAATGCAGTACAGACTGTATCAGCACTCGAAAGGTCGTATCTGCTTGGGACGACTGTGCACTTCACGGAGTCATTATACAATAGCGTGAATTATGGCCCAGCTTGTCTCACTATACTTTAGCCTGCTTACAGGACGTACAGTAGGTATCCAAGTAAAGCATGCATCATGACTGCTTGAAATGCCTACTAGAGACCTCCAAGAGCAACACCTGATGATGCAGCTAATTATGGTCAATTTGATTCCGACGGTCTGCAAATGGGATCTGCTTCTTCTCGCTGGCACCCGGAAGGGCATGGCGCATCCCGGTCAAACTGCCATGCGAGAAGAGGGTTTGTCTCGCTATCACCCAGCGGACCGACGATGTCAGTTACTGGTCTTCCGGCGCCGAAGCCGTGTTGGACCGTTGCAGCCGCTGCCAACCATTTGTTCCTGACGATCACCAGGTATTCTGTCCATCCTAGGGAAACGAGTTTCGGGCTCGATGTTCCATAGACCACTCTTTTGAAACCAGCTGCGTGAGAAATGAGTCAGCTCATGACACAGCGGTGCGCGCAGGAAAAGCCCAAACCCGTTTACCTTGTAAGATTGTCGAGCCACACATCGGACAGCTGAATCACGAGTTTCAGCTCTCAGTAACAAGCAAAACATAGACCAGCGGCTAAGTCAGACTCACGGCTCGGCAGTGGTGTAGATCCACGCATTAGGCCAGATGCTCGATATCTGTCAGGCTATAAGTCAATCTTGGGCTCAGTCGGTCGAGACATTGGACCATACCTCTGCTGTCGTCCATCCTAACTCGGTGAACTTGCTGACACAGCTCTGCCTCACCAGTCAGCGCAATCCGCTCTGAGAACTAGCCAAGCAATACGCACTCTGATCGCATTGATTTCGCCATGTTCCGTGGGATCACCAAGTTCCTGCTGAGAGTTATAGCCGGCGCATAGCAAATGGCCGCTCGAAGCGTTGACTATGACCTGCATAGCGAGTCCCTTGAGTCAGGCCCCTGCAATCCCCTGTTCCACAGAACTGGATAGATACGTACGGAGCCAAAAGCGTTGAAATGGCAGGGCGGCATAGCCTCGATGGATTTCCGCATCCAATGCAGATCAGTCTCATAAGAGACATTGCCAGAATGCGATGAGTTGCCGCGGCCCGTCCAAGCTGCCAGCCCAGCGATAGCGACAATAACACCACTGATGATGGAAGCAAACATGATCGCCAATATATGATGTTAACCAAGTACGAGTAAGCCGGATAATGGATCAATGATCGGGAAAGGACTGATGAGTGACAGATAGAAGAGTCTGGGAACGCGACACAGCAGAGTGTGGAGGAACAGTCAGTTCCCTTATGTCCCTTCGGGCGAGATGAGCCCGCCGGATGGGTTTGACCCGCAGAAGTGCGGGTGAGTGGGAACCGAATTGCTTATCGCTTACGGCGAGTCGAGTGCCGCTAATCCCTGACTCGAGGCACGAAGTTTTGCGCTTTACGCGGAAACGGCCGACCACGATAACAAACAGAAAAAACTCTGGTGGTGCACACGATAAAGGACACAGATATGTACTCCACACCACACGCTTGTTCCTTTTCTTTTCCGTCCATCTCTTATCATCGAGAATATCACGGCATTGCAGACCACTGCACATGATGAGCGACAATATCGACGAGAAAGACATTGGGATAGACCCTACCGAATCCACTCCTCACCAACACCAACACCTCCATTCGTCCGCGGTGGGTGTCTTGGAAACGCAAGATGGTGTCCCCCGCAGCAGTGGTGTCTTCGCACCTTTGTGGAAGGCTATGGCTTGGTTCGACCGGGTGAGTACAAGCTTTACCTTTCGTACTTGTTTGTTGCTGAAAGAAACCATCGCGCAGTTCGGAGTCGAAGCGCGAGGAATCGAACGTGTCCCAGAAGACGATCGACCGCATACCGCTTGGTGAGAGCTCATCAAGTGGAAGTCTGTGCTGTGCAGGAATTGACTTTCCCACAGGTGGGACAACGGAACGCTTTGGTTCTCGGTCAACGCATGCGTCGGTACATTTGGTGTGGGCTACCTCGGGAACCTGTACTGGGACATGGGCCTCCGCGACGCCGCTCTTACCATCGTCTTCTTCAACCTGATTGGATGTGCTCCTGTCGCGTATCTGTCCACCTTTGGAAAGGTGAGCCTGACCTTCTTGAATCTCCTGGCCGGCCATCAAGCTGACGTCTACCTGCAGGAACTGGGCCTTCGTCAGATGGTGCTCTCTCGATTCTCCATGGGTTACTGGACCGGCCTGATTCCAGTAATCTTCAATCTCATTGCGTGCTGCGGCTGGGCCAGTGCGTTATCTGTCACAAAGTCTGGCTCACGGTGATCATCTCTGCTGACTCTCTCCTTGTTTCCTAGCAATGAACACGATCGGAAGCGTTACCTGCTGGCAGGCGGTCAGTTCTACGCACCAGATCCCGACTGCAGCGGCTGTCGTCATTATAGGTACTTCGAATGCCGTTCCTCTATCAGCTGCTAGCTGACATTTCCCATCTGATACAGCGCTCCTCAGCTTGGTCGTCTCGTTCTGCGGCTACAAGGTCATCCATGGCTACGAGAAATACGCCGGATTCCCCGTTTTGATGTAAGTCGAGAATCGCTCCTTGTGGTGAAGAAATGGTGCTGATACTATAGCCGTACTTCAGTTGCTTCCTCGTTGCCATGGGTTCTTCAGCAAAGTACATGGACCTGCCTGGTAGGTTGTGCCTGGAAATCAAGAGGTTGCCCTTTACTGATGAGACCTACCGCTAGGCCAATGGGGGGGCACTGGACCGGTAGAAGCTGCGGCCGTTCTTAGTTTCGGATGCGCCATCGTTGGCTATGCGTAAGTCTACAGCCGTTCCCGTCAATCCGGCCAGTGTACTGATGAGGTTGGTCAGACTTGGATGGGTCTCATTCGCGGCCGACTTCACCGTCTCCATGCCCAAAGAAACCAGCTCTCACAAGCTGTTCTGGGTCACCTTCGGGGGTCTCACCATCCCCTTGATCTTCATCGAGCTCATGGGGGCTCTGGCAATCACGACTTTCGCAGCGCGCCCGGACTGGACAGAACGATGTACGTTTTCTTGCAACTCGCACTTCGGATTCTTGATAGTTGAGGATGCTAATCATTCTTCTGTCGCAGTTGACGAAGGTTCGGTGGGAGGGCTCCTAGCAGCCCTGTTGGAGCCGGCTGGCGGATTTGGCAAATTCTTGCTGGTAATTCTTGGTCTGTCCTGCGTCGCCGTCAACACTCCGTGAGTATGGTCGGCTGGCTATGAGGGCATTCTTCCCGACTGAAGCTATTGGCTGACTACCGCTGACTCTCCGCAGAAACGTCTACACCTTCACCAACACCTTCCACGCTCTCTCGCCGTATTGTCAAGCCATCCCACGCCCCTTCATTGCGATCGTCATCAGCGTCGTCTACGCGGCGCTCGCAGCAGCAGGAGCGGACTCGTTCTCGGAGGTGTTGGAGAACCTGCTGCTCTTCCTTGCTTACTGGCTGGCCATGTACTTCGCCATCGTCCTTATCGAACACGTCTTGTTCCGGCGCGGCAACTTCGATAACTACGCCCCTGACGATTATACCGATTGGCGTAAATTGCCCCTTGGCCTAGCGGCGTTCCTGGCGCTGGGTTGCGGCTGGACAGGTGCAGCACTAGGTGAGCGCAAGTCCCATATCTCTGCTCGAGTAGTTTCTTAGCCTAGCTGACTCGGTCTCGCGTCAGGTATGTCGACATCTTGGTTCATTGGCCCGATCGCAGAGCGCGTTGGCGGCGGCGGTGATTTGGGCTTCGAACTTGCATTCGCCTTTTCCGCGGTTGCATTTATACCCCTGAGGTTTGTAGAGAAGAAATACTGGGGTCACTAGCGGCTGAGCAAGGCATCCCCAGATCGGGGTGCCCCTAGCCACCGAAGTCATAGATGCGATGTTTAGTTCTACGATCGCCTATACATCACATTCATTGACTCAATACTAGTATAATTGTTAATCGTTAATCGAATGCAACTGCACTCATGCCTATCCAGCTCCAGCAGCACCGTCCAAGAGAGACAAGTCATAGTCGAAATTTGTAAACCAGAACAAGGGGTCTAGCAGACCAGACGGACTGCCGGTTGCTTCGGCCGCAGGGTACGACCAGTCGACTGGGCCCACCGAGGTTGATGATCCGGGCTGTATCTCGAAATCGTCGATGAGGTTGGTCCAATCGACCCACCCGTCCGTGTTGAAAAGACCATTACCGAGATTCTCGTTAGCATTGTTGAAGGGTATAGTAGCTGCTTGCGGTTGCGAAGAGATCGCGGCCGCCGGCTCGGCTCGTCGAAAGATGTCAAGGGCTCGTTTCAGCTCTGCCTCGGCCCTGCCAGTGAATGTCGCTCGATCTCCTCCGCTCACAAGAGTGTGAGACTCGGCAGACGCCAGCTGTGACGAGCCTTCGATAAGCCTGGTAATGACGAAAGCGCCCTTGCGAGCAATGATAGAATAGTCTGAGTAGCCGGCGACAATCTTGAGCGTCTCCTTGACTACGGACTCAGCCTGAGAGCCAGGTTGTTGAGATCCATCTAGAAGTAGGATAAGACTCGCCGCCACGACATGTACCATCACCGTCCTATGGGGGGATGTTCAGCTCATCTGACCCCTATGTCATAGGATGCCTGGACTTACCAAGCTGTACGGAACTGCTGGATGTCGGATCGTTGGTACAAGCTTACGATGTTGTGGGCGGAGTCCAAACAGGTCTGCATTCAGCAGCTCAGCTATACCTCGATCTCGATGTCGACTCCTCGGACTCACTTGCCGAGAATACGCGTAACGAGGATCGCCGCGGAACGCACGACCGAGATAGGCTCGATGTAAGACGATTATCTAGATGGGCGTAAGTAGCATGCACGCCTTCTGAGAGGCGATGATGGTGTGTTACGGCTCACTTTATGGGCAGCAGAGACCTGATACACCTTTCTTTGCCAGTCTACCCAAGGCGGTAGATCAGGACCGAGGATAAAATTCTCGTCTCGCATCCATCGTGGGGCATCTGACAAAATTTCATGCAGCTCTCGATCCATCGTGAGAGCCATCTCGTAAGGCAAGGGTAGAAGCATGTCGGTGGAGGAATGAGCTCTGCGACGGGATGGTCAGGAAGGCTTTCTTTGATACGACGCACTTGTTGACTAGCAGAGCAACTGTAGAAGATACTAGATCAGCGATGGAACCAACTATACATGCAGCTCTTTCTTACTTCTATGCAATTGAGACACGTGCGAGTCGACAGTCGGAATATCGAGAGACACTCTGACGTCTTCGCGGGATAATCCAAGGCGATGGTCGAAACAGTGTACGGGTGGAGGAGTGTTGAACTGCGCACGATTGATCGCTAGGAGATGCGTTAGTCTCGCTTGAGCACGGGCACTGGAGTGAGGACGTACAGCATGACCCGTTGAATGCAACATGGAATGCGTCTGTGAGACACGGTAATGTCAACGCCGCTTCACTTTCTCGATAGCTCACCTTGATAAAGGAGCTGATACCAAGTCCTCTTGCGGACTTCACGAGTGATCAGATCACGCGAGCTCGCATTGTGATACAAAGCCTCTGGATCGGGGCCAAGGCGATGAAGATTGAGGGCTTGTGCGACCCTGTAGAAATGACAGTTTGAAATGGTCCCATTGCCATTGTTCATCTGCTCACCTGACTGCCGCTCCTAGCAGCGTGAAGTAATAGTCGGCTTTACCTATGTGCATTGCAGCAGACACAATCACCGCTACGCATTGTACGGCATATCTATGCTGATGCTCAGAGCTTTCCTGACTTTTGATAGTATAGTACTCACAGACTATGCGACCGCATCCAATCCGCTTCTTGAAGACAGAGATTGCAGGCCTCGAACCACCTGTTGAGCAGGTCGATAGGCTTTTCTGCGATTGGTATTGCAGGATGAGGAGCTGTTTGCATATAGCAGTGTAGCGGAACGTACGCGATGGGAACAGATGGTTGAAGGTCTTTTGCGGAAGGTGATATGCGGCGGACTGTCGTTCGATGTATTCATGAGCCTTGATAGAACCGATATGCGAAGGGAGCGGGTACTGACCATGAGAGATCCGAAGAGTAGTGCCAAAAAGCTCCAGTTCACGTCGACATCCGCGGACCCCAGCTCGGCGTAAAAGAGATCACTTTCGCGACCTACCATACGCATATCCCTTCAGATTAGATCCAACATGAAAGCGATTGGAGAGGAAGGAGCTCTGACGAAATGTGGGACCATGATAACAGCTATCGAGTCATACAGTATGAGTTTGACATCTCTGGCTGCTTTGACAGCGACCGGCGAGTCCACCCACCAATGCATCCAGGAGACATTTTCAATGTCATAGCGCACCAATGCCCTGCCAACGGACGCAACCGGGAGATGCGCCAGAATCTCTTTTCTCAGTGCCTGGCGATATAGCAGAAGCCGTGGGCGATGAGTGACGGGTGGTTGAGTAGCTTTAAGCTGCGAGACAGCAGTTGAGCCCTCGTCAAACGCGGCAGATGAAAATGGCAGTTCAAGTGGAAACGTGTCCGAGCCATCGGAAGATGCCCCCTGGGTCACGCGATCAGCATGAAGTGGGGACAGGGTGAGCAATTGCCAGCGGTACTGTGGCTCAGCAACTCACATCGCCAAGATCGCCTTCGTCCGAGTCTCGAACCATCTCGAAATCCCCGTCGATACTCTCCTCCAACCCGCCGGGTGAATTTGCTCGCAATCGTCCCGCGGCGAGACTATCGCCCGCGAGCAGTCGTCAGCGGACAAAACAGAGACTCGAGAAGCTATATGATGCTCACAACTCCAATGTAGCCGCAGCGTCAGCCTCGTCATCGTCGTTACCCTCTCCTGTATCCATTGGAGTGGTAGGTTGTCTTGGCCCCAACCGAGATGTCTCGAATCCAGCCAGAATTTCTTGATCCTGCACAAGAGGATAGACAAGGGTCTTCAAAGGCTGACTGGAATCTCGCAGTGGTTGATGCTCTAAAGGTGCCGCTACCTCCGCGGGTCCGGGACTGTCTGTTGAGGAGGACTCGCGATCAGGTCGGCCGGACCCACTCGACAACACCTCGAGCTGAGCTATCCGTTCGGCCATTTGAGACTGGTATACAGCCATATCTGCTCGCAAAGCATTGAGTTGGGATGCTAGATTCCTGCAGGACGTTGTGAGATTGTCTCCACACCCGCCGAAGATGGTTTTGCTTGATCTGCGACTCACAGCCGTTTTGATATGACCACTGGCTCGGTGCGACACTTCTGAGGCACGCCGCGCTTGCGACTGGAGCGGTCTATATGAGCAAGGTGTACATACGAGTCGGGGTAGGATGACACGCACCAATTACCACAGGGAGACTCTTTGTCACATCTGAGGGCGGAGCCAGTCAGTCTGTAGAAGGTATTGAGTCATTGCCTCCCTCGGCTCACCGCGTTTTCCGTCTGAGTCGTGGATCATTAGCGGCGTAGGAGCATTGGCAGTACAGTATGGAGGGCGTGGACTGACCTCGCGCACTCGGTACAACTGTGTACGTGAATGACATGCATGAGTAAGCGCCCTGGGCTCTGAAAAGCCGCATTGTTGCAGAAATTCGCACCTGGTAGGTTGTCTCTGACTGATTCTTACAGGGCCGGCCGTAGATCGGCTTTGTCGGGACGACTCACCCATGGTCGCGTGCGAGAGTGGGCCTTGGGGCAGCTGGAAGATCAGGCTGGTCCGTCTTGAACAAGGGTGGCCAAGTCGAGGGAAATGAGCGAGCACTCAAGAAGGATACTCGAATGAGATGCTCTTATCGGGCGAGATTCAGCCGAGATACCAAAACAGTTGGTGGTCAGATTACGTCATCTTTGACGATGCTCTGTCCTACAGTAGTTCTGATGCGAAATCGTCTACACGGCAGAATGCCATATCCCGTCCCCCTTTCCCCCGTGTATCTCGTGGTAGTCTTCGCGCGTATCTTATGAAGGACTTGATCTGCAATTATCATTTTCCAAACTGCGTACTCACCCGGCATGCTGTGACTTCTACAGCCATGCCGGTTTGTCGGATCTGGTTCTCCAGGGGGACTGACGGATCGGACATGGGAGCCAAAGGTCGCTTTGCGTGATGATGACGCCAGACTCGCATGACAGCGAGTGATAGAATATGCTGGTTTGTATCACAGCCGAATCCGGCATTCATGAGCGAACTCCTCCAGCCCAGCACTGTCACAGATATGCTCTCGATAGGGCTACCATACGCCGCGGTTGCGCGCCGACTCTCGGCGGTGCAAACGCGTTCGCTGAAGCTCCGCTTACGTAGCTGCGTCAGACATTCAGCAGTGAAATAAAGCCACCTTACAGAAGTCGTGAGCTGCGGGATAGCTACAGGTTTTGATCTGTCTTGTCGATCGTTCACCTCAACGTGATAGCTTGGATTCGCTTCTCACCTCCTGTCATCATGACCAATCGCTCGCAGCCCAGAGTGGCCGCGAGAGGGAGCGTGAGGTCGGCTAAACAGATGAGGAGGGCCCTAGTACATTGTCGAAATCGCTGGCTGTGTAGCGTGATACTGGTTGGATGCAACGTATAAAACACATGCTTCACGTAGGACCACGTTGTGCAATCGCTATTCGCGCGCGCACTCTCGGTGGATGTATATTGAGAAGCAGGATGTGACGTCGATGTGACGTCGATCCCCCGGTTTTTCTGGACCGGTGACTCACTGGAATCGAACTACGTATTTCACTGGAATCAGCTCCACATTCCTGCATACAACGACTTTTATATCTCCACTCTTATCATTCTTGCCTGCTTTTCTAATTGACTTTCATCATAGCAAAGTAACAAGTATGGCACCAGTACAGACACTCTCTTTCAAATGCGCGCTCGTTACCGGCGGCTCAGGCGGATTGGTGAGGATTTGCATCCAGTATCCACCTCACATATGGAGCTAGCACTATTGATGAGTCGCTGACAAGATACAACGATCTGTAGGGCAAAGCCATGGCAGCCGAATTGATCAAGCGCGGGAAGAAAGTGATCATTGCTGGACGGAGCGAGGACAAGCTCAAATCCGCGCTCAAGGAGCTCAACGCCGCGGCCTACTATGTGCTCGATACTGGCGATATCCCGGCGATCCAATCGTTCATTGCCAAAATCACGAAAGAGCACCCTGACCTCGACTGTCTTGTCAACAACGCTGGTGTCCAAAAGCCGTTCCAGATCCTCGGACCAGACTACGACTTCGACTTGTCCTCGGCGGACCAGGAGCTCAACATCAATATCCGCGGCCCGCTTCATCTCTCCGTCGGGCTCATCAAGTCCCATTTCAAAGACTTGCCCAACGGCGCGGTGATCATGAACGTGTCGTCGGTGCTCGGCTTCGTGCCGTTCAGCGTGATCAACCCGGTGTACAATGGTACCAAAGCGTGGATACACATGTTCTCGGTCAACCTCCGCACTCAGCTGGAGCAGGCAGACAGCAAAATCAAGATTGTCGAGATCGTCCCGCCGCAAGTCGAGTCGGATCTCCATCGCGATCGCAAAGACCCCGATGACAACAAGAAGCACAACAGCCCCAGTGCTTTATCAATTGAAGAATTCATGGACGACGTCACCAAGGGTTGGGAGAGTGACGCTAGTATCATTGGCGCTGGCATGTCGATCGGAATAAACGGAGCTTGGCAGGAGGCGCTGGGGTCCAAGTATGACGAGATGACAAAGTAATGAGGCAGTGCTTATGAGTTGGATGTATCCTGCTGAACGACTAGCTTTCGGACTCGCACGTATGCTTCGTCGGTCCACTTATTCACTCGTGTGTGCAGCCAAGTCCTCTGCTGCCCGTGATCGGCCTCCTTGCGATGCTATGCTTCCTCCATGATCTGTTCAGACTGCATAACAACCGAGTCCTGAGGTGGCTCCACAGCCTGCCTAGGCTGCGTGGACGAGCGGGCTGATTGCTAGATATGGTCCCATCCACTCAACCCAGATTGCACCCGCTCATAAGCCCGATTAAGGCTCATCACCCCTTCATGATTCCCATGTTCCCCGCAGCCCACAAGGGGAACGCTCTGAATACCGAGATACGCCATGGGTTCTTATCTCCCCCACCGTGTTTGGTCAGAGCGTCTGCGTCCAGTCTCTCCAGCTCGATCTCATAGTAACCTCCATTATTGGTCCTCTCGTCCTGATTGAAGGCGCGAAACGTGAACTCTTCGCCCGAAGGCAGCTTGATGACGTTAGCGAGCACGTTCGCGACCAGCTTGGCTGTGGCTGGCGGTGATGCGTCGTCCGATGGGCGGGCAAGGTCGATCAGGATTGACGTGAGGACATGGTGGGTCGAAGTCACACCGCCAAGGAAGCCCTCCCACACTTTCACCACTTCGCTGGGCGTAGGGTGACCGACCGGACTACCGAATATCCGAGAGTAGTCGAGCGTGAGCTGCGGTGCAAACACTTCGGACGATGAGATGCGGGACCACTGGCGCGTGTCGAGCAGGTGGAATAGCTTTGTGACCAGATCATGGATGTCCGCGCGATCGAGAAGGAAATCTGTCGAAGAATAGGGCATGATGAAGAGTGTTAAAGCCGGGAACGAGACGGTTCGAGATGGAGAAGTTGATGTGTGAATGATAAGCAGAGGCGTGATGTGTCACCGGAGTGGAGCTGGCTATACGCGTTAGTCAAGCCCGTCATACCCACCAACGGCAGTCCCACTAGCGTGACTGAAAATAGACCGCCAGAGTACCGGTTATTTGTGCACGCAATGTCGGAACAGCCCGCCATAGATCGGACCGGCCTGCTATCCCTAGATCTCTCTGAGCCCCTTGACCATGATGACCGACGGGCATCTGCCTCACATCGCTGAAGATAACTTACATGTCTCTTCCCCGCTGTCGGCTTTCGCTGGCGAACATCAATCGCACATCGTCGAGCATGGCCGCTACGTGGAGGGCAGGATCCACAGAGGAGCTGTCCAGCGGTGCAGCAAGCAACCCTTTATCGACGTGATGGTCACCTAACACGGCGGCGAGCTCGAATGCGACCGTGACTGACCATTCAACCGTGACTCACCAATCAGCCCGAGGCTCGGCGATGCTGATAGCGAATCGATTCTGTTTCTATGTATAGTATAAAAAGTGCACTCTCTTCCAAAGCACCCCGAGTATCCCCTCGAGCAAGCACTTCATACAGCGCGAATAGCGTGTACGATTGAACGAGCTGCAGTCCTGCTCCACAGATAATCAGCCATGTTCACCGTGGCTCTCTACAACCATAACGGTCTTGTCGGCCGCAACATCCTACAAGCGCTTCTGCCTCACCATGACCTCAGCATCTTCGAACTGGTCGTTCTTCATCGTCCTGCGTCGGACCTCTCCTCGTTGCCATCCAACATCCAGACTCGTGCCATTGAAGTTGACCATCCAGAAGGCAACGAGGACGCGAACAAGTGCGCTGTGAAAGACCTCAACATCGTCATGTGCGTACTACCGTCACGTCTACGTTCCTGCCGCGCTCACACCAGACTCGACGTAGATCCGCGGCGTCTATTCCTGGGACTCTTGCCCAGATACCTTTGCTTCAAGCGCTGTCTGGCTCGCCCGACCTGTGGACGTATCTCCCCTCGCACTACGGTCCGGCATGGACCAAAGAAGACGTCGCTGATCCCCGCCTTGCGCTCCTTAACGGGCGACACACGCTGGACGAGATGGCTGCTAGTCTTGGTGTACCGATCACGCTGGTCAAAGCGGCTGCCTTTCCCGAATGGAACTTTAACGCAGTGCACTGGTGAGTCCTGCCTTCAGACTGAGCTGACGTGAGCGTCAGTATGCCATTGTTGGACGTTCGAGCCAACACCATCGTTGGGTGTGCGGGCTGGGAGCAGTCCGCGTACCCCGTCACGTGAGTTTCGCGTAGAGCAGCTGCCCGTACTGACAAGCAGGTCGGTCGAATACCTCGGCGCGGCAATTGCAACACTCGTCATGGGAAAACACCCCATGAGCCTCGCAGGCAAGCACTTCTATGCCGTAGAGTACGAGCCCACTGGCAAAGAGATCGCCGATACATTCAGCAAGATCAACGGCAGTCCTCCGAAAGTCACCGTCTGGACGAACGCGGACATGGAAGAATATCTCGACAAGGGGCTCATGTATGCTGTGTTGGTCTGCATGGCCAAAAAATGGGCCAGGGGCGATTGGGGCTGGCCGGGAGAGGCGATCAAGGTGGAGGGATGGACATCCAAGGGCTTGGAGCAGGTCATCAGGGAGCAGAAGTAGGATACTGTACGAGCAATGAGGTCGTGTAAGCTCCACAGTCTGGTGTACAATCTACTACTGGCAAGCAAGTGCTTGTCGTGCGCTGTTGTACTGTCCCGTGAACATGCACAAGCTGCCATACATCTGCTTTCTACGCAAGATAAATGTCATGGCACTCAATGAATGGCGTGATTTAGCCGAATCACGCCGCTGCTTAAAAGCCGGTTTCGCAATTCAATCTCAATCGGCTTCCTTATCTCTAGTTTCACCATCAACAACATGAAGATGACAGTACCAGAGACAGACGTGTCAACCGTCGTATCGCAGCGGAACAAGGAATGGCACTTCCACATATACTTCTTACTGCAGGACCCAAAACAGCGAGCGGCGGCACTAGCGCTCCGCGAAGCCGTGCTGAAGCTGCGGCATGCGGGTGGGTTTCAACCATCTCAAGCAACGAGTTTGCGCTGATAACACAGTATCGTACCAGGCGCGTTCGTTGCGGTCCCGCTGTTCAGGGTGAACCACATGCCCATGGGCCCTCATCCGGCTGGTTCATATGAGAGTATGTCTGCATTGTATAGGCGTGACTAATGTTTAGTCTGGGTCCCAGAATCGTCTTTCTCCGACGTCTTCTTCTACCTTGCGACCAATCGCGGCGACCTGAGGTATGTCTTCGTAGCTTGCAACGTGTGCTGATATATATATGATAGTGTGCTGGTACATCCACTTACGGCGCAGCAACGGCGTGATCACGAGACCCGAAACGCGTGGATGGGTCAGCCGTGGCCGAGTGAGTATAACATGTTTAACATGTTTCCCCAATCCGCGTAGACTCAAGTCCCTGACACTGCGCAGTATACTTGGATAGTCTACCATTGGACGGTGAGATACCCCTGCAGTACTCTGAACTAGGTGAGAGCGTCAAGTTATGCAGCTCTCGTGCGATAAGCTTATAGACCGTACTGAACATAGACCGCGGCTGGTCGTCCAAGGTGCCAGAACCGACTCTTGAGGAACGCGCTGAGCGCGGTCATGAGGTCGAGAAGCTCCTGCGCAGGAATCCGGAAGCTGCGCTGTATCCTGATGTATAAGGAGTTGTACTATTAGTTGTGCTCCACTCTTTGGTTGTACTGTTTACGTTCCGGTGTTGCAGACATTGCGATGAAGATCACGCTCAAATTAGAAACAACAGTACAACCAGTGTTTGTTCCACTGTGGGAGAGATCACCGTTGCATTGGACTTGCTCTGATTTACTATTTGCTTCATATCGACGGACTGACATTGCAAGAGCGCATTGCGAGTCCTCGCTCAACCGATGACTTTGCTCCAATCCGACTCTTTGACGAATTGCTCCCACGTCTGCGTTCCGCTGACGAGTTTCTGGCTGGGCTTCGGGTCCGCGCCGCCGTAGTCTTGACAAGCAGGGTGTTAGCACTTGCTCATGGCGCATATCAAGCCAACTCACAGCCAAAGTCGCCAAAGTACTGGAACATCTCGGTCATCTCTTCTCCGGCCATGGCCTTGTACTGGTCTGCCGGGACGTTTGCGTAGTGACACGTTTTACCCGTGACTGTGGGTAGACGACGGGATATGAGCGATCAATCGACACTCCAGCGGAAGAGTAAAAGTAAGAGCGGAACCACTTACCTTTCGCCCAGGTCTCGGCCAGCCCGCCAAACGTCTGCTCGTCAGTCGTCGCTAGCACCTCGCCGCTGGTCTTGCCTGTCTCGATTGCGGCTACGACGAACTTGCCGTAGTCGCGACGGACGTGAATGAGGGCCACCTTGCCAGAGGCGTCGTAGGGAAGACCGAACATAAACGACCCATCGTCTTGCTGCGGTCACGTTAGTCAAGGCATGTTAGTCATCACTCACCTTTCGTGGAGCAGCCATCGTCGCAAAGTTCTCCATGTAGCATGCTGGCTGCACGTCGACCACCTTGATCCCAGCGCTCTTGGCATGTTCGTACAGCTCGGCCTAAATGATCAGCTTGTTTAGTAATGCATTCGCTCACCTTGGTGTCGAAATGCTCGACCTTGGTGTACTTTCCACCGGAGATCTTTGACGCGGGAGAAAGACCGGACCAGATGAGCAGCGGCTGAGGGGATGACGCTTTGATAGCGGCAATGAGGTTCTTGCCTTGTTGCAGCTCCTTCTCCGCACCCGCTTCCCAGAAATTGGTAACGCCCTATTGCGTCGAGGTTCAGCTACCTTGGTCGCTATACTATCGGGGGCTTGGACACTCACAAAGACGATGTCCGCTCCGTCGATCGCCTTCTCGATGTCCTCTTGGTTCTGCAGATCCGCCTTGATTGGCTCGACACCTTGCTCCTTGAGCTTTTGACCACTGGCTTTAGACGGATCACGGGTAACACCCTTGACGCGATACTTCTTCTTCGACGCGATCAGGTGGTCGATGACGGATCCACCTTGGTTGCCGGTGGAGCCGAAGACGACGATCAGAGGAGCGCTAGTAGACTGGGAGGCGACCATTGTGTAAAAGGTAGGTAAAGGTGGGTCTTCCGAGTTTGTAGAGGATCTACGCGACGATTATATACGCTTGACAAGCAGTCCCGCTCTTGGCGTTGTGACGTAAGGATACCATAGGAATGACAAACCATTCTCAGATCCCCAGAGCTGTTGTAGTCGTAGGGTATCTACCGCATGACTCGTAAGCGTGACTTCCTTTGGTCAGTTCAGCGCATGACCAATACGCAATCTGAGATTTCAACGGCATGAGGAAGTCCGGTCATCTTGCACATGACCACCGGGCATGGATATGGGTAAGGTGTCGCTGTGTCAGTCGTATTTGTGCTCTAGTACACGTATGCACACATGCACATGACTGGGCTGGATTTCGAGTGTGGTGACTAAGCTACAGTATGCATTATAAATCGCTATCGTGAATGAGTATCGTTACAGTAGTGGACGGATGTCGAACGCGGGTGTTCTGTCGGTCAGATTACAGTCGAACGGACCCCATTTCGCTTCGTAATATCCTCTGCCCCCATTACCCTCGGCCATGGCGGCTTCTCTGTCGGATCGTTGTATCCCATCGTGATAGTCGGCTTCTTCAACTAAGTCACCGTCTTCCTCTGCCTCGCCCGCTCCTTTCCGCCATCCGTACTGCTCCGTCGCGCTGTTAAAGTCCTCCAGCATCTGCACCTGCTCGTCCAGAGTCAGTCCGCTCTCCCACAGTTCCAACTTCTCCTCATGTGATAGCACGCCATGCATATGAACGATGTGGCCGATGGGATTGGGGTTGTCGAGTGTACTATAACCAGCTAGCCTGAGTCGATGATAGCGATCGCAATCGGAGCCGTACTGAGGCATGGCAGGGTCCCAGGGTGCGGACGCCGACGGCTTGACAAAGACTGCCGATAGGATGTCGTAGAGGAAGTAGACAACGGCGACTGGACCGTCAAGGTCAAACTGTTCGAACGACCGCGCGAGGTCGAGACTGTGTAACATTTCGCCATAAGGATGTGTCTCATTGCGAAGTAAGATCATATCCGTGTGTCCCCACAGATAGACCTCTGCTCCGTCTTCTCGCGCCATCCCATCCATGAACCCTTGCAGCTGTGAGAACCTCAGCTGCACGGGAGTTCTGACGATATCGCGCACACTGGAGAATTCGCGCAATAACCGATTGTGCTCAGCAAAAGCATGGTGGTCCCAGCTATTATCTATGATGACGATATTCTTCCACCCGGCGTAATCGTAGGCGTGTAACGTTTGAAGCAGCGTCGCAAAGCCGAAGGTGTATGGTAGATATGTTATCGGGTCATGTGTGGATGTAGTCGATAATGCGAAGGATGTGAGGAGGGATAGATTGGAGTCTACTAGGTTGAAGTAGAGCAGCAGCGGTGTGACTGCCAATATGCTGCTTATGGCCACGATGATAAGCTTTCGATTGTCAAGGTTGGATGGGCGCATCGCATCTATGTAGTCATGCGACTAATTGTCAAAGAGCGAGGTAGAATAGAATGAGGGGATGCAGCCAAGCTACCCGCTTTTGATGGATTGTGACAGAGGAATGAAGGATTGACGAATGATGAACGCGTTGATGCAACAATTGCTTCATGCAAAAGCTATAAAGCTAGAAAGCTATACAGCCTTGAACGTGGGCTAGTGCATCTCCGTCGTCGTACTCTAGCAGTAGTAGTAGTACTCGTAGTACTCGTCACCGCCGTCGCTACGCTCGCTCTCCGAACTATATCTTATGAGATAAGTGGTAGCGCGGCACTGACGAAAAATGCACTGTACGCGGTAATACCAATGTCGATCCCTCGATGATGTCATTTTGGACCCTGTGTAGGGTAAGACTACCCGTCGTCGTCGTTGCTCTCCTCCCTCTCCCTCTCCCTGTCCTTCTCACTTTGTACTCTGTCATGTACCAAAGACATTTGTTTACTCTTTACATCTTCATTACTCGTACTCCATCACTCGAACTGCGACTTATCGTACCAAAAGACCACACCCCGCAATGTTCCGCAAAAAGACATCGTCCACATCGTCCATACCAGACCGCGAGTCGGTCACTGCCTCTCTGCGCCCCAGCGTCGAATCGTCCCGCTCTCCGCGCTCACCACCCACTTCTCAACGGCGACAACCGGAGACTGGCGTCGGCCTCGCTCGTTTACTGGAGACGTACGACGAGTTCCCCAATGTCGTTTCAGAGCTCGAGACCCGGACTGAGCAGCTGCGACTCGCGGAGGAACAGGCGCAGGAGGCAGAGGTGCAGCGGGCCGACGCAGACCAGAAGTTGATTACAGAGAAGGAGGAGCGAGAGGCGGAGGTGAAGCAGGCGAAGAAGGATCTCGCGGCGGCAGAGACTGCGCGGGAGAAGAAGACACGCGGGGAGCTCGAGCCAAAGATTAAGACTTTGGAGACCAACAACACGGTGTTGACGACGGAGCGAGACAAGCTGAAAAAGGAGATCGCGGATCTCAGGCTACAGTCGCAGAAATGGATCTCCGGCATCGAGGCGCTGCACAAGGAGCGGCTGCTCATTGAGGAGAGGGAGAACAAGGCTGCGGAAGAGAGGAAGGCGGTGGATGAGAAGAGGAAGGCTTTGGAGATCACGATATTGAGCGGCTTGAAAGAGGCTTCCACCGTGCCAGAGGAGCCTGCTGCCGTCGATGGCGAGACCACCAAGGCGACAACAGGCGCTGCAACTACCACTACCGGAACGAAGACCGCTGAGGAGAAGACCATTGCTGAGAAGGTCATTGCTGAGAAGCCTCCAACGACATCGACCAATCACGAGGCCTTCAAGACGTCGTCTACCAAGGCGGCATCCACCAAGGCGGCGTCGACTAAAGCGGCGTCTACCAAAGCTGCGGCATAGGAGTGGTCGCGGAAGGGTAGGTTCGCGTTCATCGGGTCGTACTGGTTGTCTTGGCTGATCAGTCCCTCTCATCTAGACATCCACCTCGTCTATATCTTAGATTTCTATATTTTATTACTAGTGACACACGTTGCCGTTGCAGCGATGGACAATGAGAAAGAATCAAAGCTGCTTGTTTGCTCGCCTCGTCCGTTGCACTATGACCCGAGAGCAGGCGGGAATGTTGTTTCGTTACTGCTACCCATCATGACCGGTGATAACATTGCATTAATAGGCAAGGAGCTATTTCAACATTTCATGTCAGCACTGTGACCTGCGTGGTCCGGGTCGGTGACTGCAACATCCTTTCGATAAGGTCTTTCTACCCGTTCGAAGTGAAGCCATCCCCATTGCCTACTCCCCAAGCACACTACTACAGTCTAACAATAGTGTGTGAAGTACAACATTGCCGTTGCCTCATGTTCATACACGTGGAAAAGTCGATGCAAGCGTTACGACTGCGGAACAACGTAATGAGCACGCCAAGGCATATGTCGCCCTCGTCTTCTCGTCTCATCGACGATGTTACCATTCGATCTTTTCTTCATCTTGCACAATTTTCACCATCCATCAGAAGCGACGACGTGACGACTGCAGGAGGTGATCGAAGCGGAGATACATGTCGAGCGCTTTGCCTTGCAGGCTCATCCTACATGTGCTGCTTGGCATCGTATCTACTTTTATTATCGGCGTGCGAGCAGACGTCATCCGGGGGGTCAATCTAGGTGGATGGCTATTGACCGAGCCTTGGTGAGTCTTACAATACAGGCATAAGCTGATAGGTGCTAGGATCACCCCATCGCTGTATTCGAACGGAGCGGATGACGAGTGGAGCTTGTGCAATGAGTTAGGGGAGAAGGCTTGTTTATCGACTCTGCAAGATCATTGGGAGTCAGTTTACCGATACTCGTACAAGAAGCAAAACTGACTATCCGATCAGCTCGTTCATCACCAAAGATGATATCGAGGATATACAGGCAGCTGGTCTGAACTCCTTGCGGATCCCGATCGGCTACTGGGCGGTGGATCTCCTGGACTACGAACCATACGTAGCTGGACAAGTGAGTTGTCCTTTTCACATCGCAGAGCTGACGCTACAGTATCCGTACTTGATCAGAGCTGTCAACTGGGCGCAGGAATACGGTCTCTCGGTGCTTATCGATCTTCATGGCGCACCAGGCTCTCAAAACGGTCAGGATAACTCTGGTCTGATCGGTCCCGTACTTTTCCAAACCAACACGACCAACTCGGATAGAAGTTTGGCTGTGTTGCGGAATCTGACCGAGGAGTTCTCACAGGATATCTATGGTGGGGTGGTCACAGGTGAGTGATAGTGTACCGGGTACCTGTATACCTGTATACCTGCTTGAGCTCATGTGTGCAGGTATCGAGCTCCTCAACGAGCCCCGATTGACTTCTGTCAACTTCACCATGACTGAACTCAAGTCGTTCTACACGGCAGGCAACAGCGCGATCAAAGCCGCTAGCGAATCGATCAACGTGACCATCCACGGTGAGTCATAGTCTCCATGTGCACGAGCTGACGTGCGCAGACGCATTCTACGGTCCAAGCTACTGGAGCAACTACGACCCTTCGAACTCTTCTTCCAAAGCCGTCCCTTCCCGGCTCACCCTCGATACTCACCAATACTACGCTTTCTCTCCTTTGAACAATCTCCCGCACGCGACAATCCTCGAGTCAGTGTGCAATATCTCGACATTGCTGAAGACGTCGTCGTCGATACCGCCCACGGTAGTCGGAGAATGGAGTTTGGAGACGGGTCAGTTCAGTCTTCGTCTTTGCTTATGAAACTGCGCTGAGAGTGTCGTAGGGAGCGCACCCAATACGTCTAGCTCGGCTCAGAATGGGGGCGATACGCAAACGAAGCGGACGTGGCTACGACTCCTCTTCGAAGCGCAGCTCGCGGCCTACTCGCCCAACGGACCCGGCCAGCAATCGATCGGATGGTACTTCTGGAACTGTAAGCTGCAGCTGCACTCAAATCCAAGACCCCACTCTCCAAACGCTGTGCAACGCTGATGGTAATGTATGTGTAGGGAAGACAGAGTACAATATCGATACGTGGTCGTACACCCGTGGACTCGCCCAAGGCTACATCCCGTCAGACGTCAGCAATTCGTCGACACTCGTTTTCCCGCTATTAGATAATGGCTGCGTCGACTCGAGCTATAATTACACAGCTCCGCTGCATCCGACTTCCTCAGCGACGGCGACTGGAGCTCTGTTAGAATACCATAACTGCTTGCTTGGCATTGCGTCAATGTTTGTCATGGCAACGGTATGTTGTTGACATGGTAGGGACCCCGGCGAGACCTTGAGGCTAGGTGTGGGAATATGCAGGGAAATGTGCATGGTGCATGGGTTGTAGCTTGGCATCATATACGTACAGAACTCGTAGTGAGGGTCAACAACGCCATGGCATAACCACGCGAGATGACTCTATCGGCCGGCATTGTCCAAGGGGCTAGGCACTGGTATTGTGTCACTTGCTGTAAACATGCTTCTCGTAATTTGCCGATTCCGGTTCTAGATCGATTTGATTTTCTATTTTGGCAATGTTTATGCAAGTTGCAAGTGTTTATCAGGGGTCGAGCGAGGGAGCGCAGTGAGTACGCAGCGCAGATCAGTACGACGTACATAGCGGTGGGCGGATCGTGCACAGCCGCAATCTGCTGCAGTCGTACAACGAAGAGCGAAGAGAGTTGCATGTATAGTTGATATGCATTGTAACTCGTTTGTCCTCTGTTGTTGTTTGACTCTGTAGCCCCATTGCCCCATTGCCCCGCTAACTGTCTCGGCAATATGTTCAGCTCCGCCGGCCAGCTCGCCACGACTTTATTACTAGGCAGCCTTCTCGCCCCCACGGCTCTGGCAGATTCCGCTCTGTTCAGTCAACTGCTCACGACGCCCTCGACATCGAAAGTCGGCTTGTCGAGCTATGCAAACGTCTTCATTTCTCCCGAACCGATAATAGAGCAGTACTTCGGCAAGGACGATGCCGACCACGGGAATGGGACGGTGTACAATACGGAGAATGCCGAGGAGACCATCCTCGCGTGGGCAGACTTTCTTAATGAACAAGGACCATGGTGTGAGTGCTGCGCCGCTGCGCGGCTGCGCGAGATCAACAAAGGCCAGATCTGACGACTTTGCTGTTCAGCGGTGATGAACAAGAGCGTTACGCCTGCGAGCGGCGACAAGCACGATTATATGAGCTGGGCGCCGTAGTGGGTCTATTTCAACGATCCTCCCTGATGACATGCGCTGATACGTCCCGATTCAGCTGGTGGCCTAATTGCACAGACGCAGGGAATACCACGGTACTGACGGACGAAGAGAGTGAGTGCCTTGATACCTTTTGCACCTCTGGCTCTGGCTCTAGCTCACAGCACGCAACAGTATGGACGACATGCACATACTACAACCGCGACGGCGAGTTCAACCCGGACGTGCGACTAGTAAACGACACAGGGGCGTTCGACGCCATGTCCGACGCGGTCCTCTACAACGCTTTATCCTACGTCATCACCAGTAATTCGTCGTACGAAACATACGCCGTGCAGCAGATCTACAATTGGTTCATCAACGACACGACGTACATGAACCCGAATCTGAATTATGGTCAGGTCATTCGAGGCCCCAATAGCACGTATGGGTCCCACACGGGCGTGTTGGATTTGAAGTGCATGACCAAGGTCGTCAGTGGCATCTTGTTGCTCAGAGCAGCCAACAGTACGGCATGGACCGACTCGATCGACTCCAGTATGGCCAACTGGACGGATTCGTATGTCTCCTGGCTCAAGACGTCTGATATCGCTGCGGAGGAATCATGGGCTGCCAAGTGAGTTGCATGCCTTGCGTATTGGGCGTGGGGCTGACTAGCATTGCGTACTGCGCACTGCTCACTCCTCAGCAACCACGGGACATTCTACTACAACCAGCTCGCAGCGCTGCAGATCCTTGTCGGCAACACGACGGAGGCGCAGAACACCACTACGACGTATTTCGAGGAGCAGTATCTCACCCAGATCGACGCGGACGGAGAGCAGGTGAGTCTTGGTGACAAAAGTGATGAGCTTGCTTGCTGAACCTTGCCGTATAGCCGTATGAAGCTGTTCGTACTCGACCGTATCATTATCGCTGCTATAACCTCGCTGCGATGATTGTGAGTCCGAATGCTTTTTCGATCAAGGATCTAGTGCTCACCCGCGATCCACGTTGTAGACCAACGCGCGATTGGCCGAGTACGTGGGCTTGGACTTCTGGAACACGACCACGACTGCCGGTGCAACGATCAAGACCGCATTAGATTACACGATGACCATTGACGCGGGCGACGAAACGGCTAGCGAACTGTATCCGCCCATAGCAGACATCGCCGCCAAGTACGGGGACAGCAATGGGACATACGCCGCGTTCCTCGCGAATGCCAGCTCGACGTACCCCTCGCAACCGTATTTCCTCTGGGACCAGCCTTTATCAGATTCCAATCTTGTTAGCACGTCGGGAAGCACCACTGGTTCCGCGTCCGCCTCGGCCGGCACGGCTGCGGCTACGGGAAGCGCCTCAAGCTCTAGTAGTACTAGCGGGGGCGCAACGGGCCGGACGCTATCGTGGATTGTCATGATCGCCGGTCTGAGCGGCAGTGCACTGCTGTTTTCCTTGTAGCTTGTAATTTTGGGGCTTTGACTTGTCGGAACGAACAGCACGTACCACACGTACCACGACGCATACACGGTAGATCTGCATGCATGTGTCCCTTTGCATGCGCAGCCACGGTGCGCCACTGTTCGGCTGCCATGAGCTGCCCCAGACGATGACTGAGAAAGACGACTATGCGATCTACGAGCTTCCTCGGCTCCAGCAGAAAGTGTACCCTATCGCGGGACAGGCGGTTACGTTGGATCCCTGTCCGATGCGACATGTTGTACCCTCGAATGCACCGGGTACGATGGGTCCCACAAAATAGGTAAACACCTGCCCTGTAACAAGAACCAGGCACGACACATGCGCAGCATTAGATCGCTCGAGACGTTCAAGATATGTGGCGACGGTCGATAGATATAAGCACAAAATCATGCAAAGCAAACTGTCCATCCCCCTGTTTGTTCCTACCACGTCTATCGACACTGCCCAAGATGCTCTACCTCCTGCCCATCCTCGCTTTGTTCGTGTCAAGCACCATCGCTTAGACGTATGACAGCGCGTTCATAGGCTGTATCGCTCTGGCCGACCTGCCCATCAGTGGTGGCCAGCTTAACCAGGGTGATTTCATTGGAGATGCGTCGGACTGCATCGTAAGTCGACCGCACTGTGTGTAGAATGTCAACCCATACTGACGCAGAGCTTATCAGAGTGACTGCTCCGATAACGGATATCCGTATGCGTACTACACATCGAGCTTTTCAAAGTCTACCGACAAAAACCTCGTCGCTGGGAGCCCGGCCTGCGAATGCAATGACACTCCGCCCAGTTACAGCTGGATCACATTGACAACCTCATCCACTGATGATACGCAATGCGCTTCAGCAACCGATTATCAGGCGTACAAGGTGACGACGACGGAGCAATTTCAGGCGTGTCTAGCCTCTGGAAACTTCGGCTGTAAGTTTGTGTGCTAGGCCACCGCACGCATTCGATGTTCGATGTGGGTTTCGCAGACTGCCCTTTTGCTGACCGGCGCCAATCACAGACTACAGCCCCAGCACTAGTGGCTCCGCAACGACCTACGAGGCCGCGTTGACAGCGTGCGCCAGCTACCCATACGCCTTCGTTGGCCCGACGAGTACTGATTGGCAATATATCTGCGCGACGTATCTTGGCTACGGCGCTTATACGGTCTGTGGACAGGGTCATTATCTGCAGTAAGTCACTCTTACCCCGCACACATTGTATCATCGATACTGACAAAGCCTCAGGTACTTTCACGACTCCATCTCCCAAGCGTCGGCTCTTACCCGGCGCAAACTGCGCGAGAGGCTGCTCGAGGCTCGCAAGCTGGTAGCCGACTGTCCGTCTGGGCTCACAGCGTGTATGATCGACGGTACCCCCGACGCTTTCGAGGTGAGTCGAGCTCAACTCAACTCTTCAATTGTCATCAAAGCAAAGCTGACAGGACCCCTTAGTGCATCGATATCAATACCGAGCTCGAGTCCTGCGGTGGCTGTACTGTCGGAGTGTACGGGGCCACCAACGCCACTATCGGCACCGAGTGAGCGTCTAATCAAGCAAATGTGGCTGCACTAGCGCTGATAACTATAACGATTGATAGCTGCACGAGTCTTCCAGGGGTAGCCGTGGGCGCGGTGACATGCAGCTCAGGCCGCTGTGAGAACTTTGCATGTGAAGAGGGCTACTCGCTACTCAACGGACAATGTCTTTCATTGTGATAGCTCACGGCTGCAACCATTGCCATCCCCGCTCCTGGGTTTCGCGCCCGGTGGCTCGTCCTCTATCTCCTGAAGCTGTAATGCCGTCTTCCTCTTAATTTTTGGGCTTTTTGGTCACTCGTCTTTAATATCATTCACGGCGTACGACGGACATTGCAACTCCATTCCATCCCCCATGCATATCTCGAACAAGAGCATACAGAGTCACTTTGAATCCATACTTGATGCTACATGCTATGCTACAGTCTCATATGGTTATGTATACAACAAGTCCAAGCCACTCTTAGCCCATTCGTACCCCCGGCAAAAGTCCATTTCCCATTGCTCACCGCCCACCTCACACCGTCTTGAAGCGACGTATTGCACAATCGCGACCTGTTCTTCCTCCGCTATCCGAGCGAGAATCGTGTCCGACTCCGGCATCAGTCTCTGAACTGTTTCTGCGCCATGCAGACCGCGGGCGAACGCGAGGGAGATACCAAGTAGTAGCGCCGCATTGGCGTAAGGGCGATCGTGCAGTGCCTGCAAAGTATTGCAGAATTCGACGACTGCCGGACTCTCGCAATCCCGCATGACTCGAGAGAGACTTGCGGGTCTTTGGTAGACCGCCTCGCTCAGCTCCCATAACCCTTTGATCTCCTGCGCAGACTCCAGGCCTATATCGTCTGTGCCGGCGCAAATGTCTTCTTCGAGATGGAGGTCGCCGAACCCCAGCTGAGATCGGATGAGGCGAAGGACCGTCATACCCAATGGCGAGGCGAAGCGGGAGGGAGACAACGGAAATCGTTCGAGTAGCGAGATAGAAGTGAACCATATTGGCATGAGATGGTTGATGTTGAGAGATTTCGAGTGGGATGTGACGACCGTGTCAGACAGCACGCCGTTCGGAGAACGTGTTGAGCCATTATAGCTGAGATCGCAGGCGTTGGCCTTTGGGGCCACAGGAGCATCATGTGCTTGACGAGAAGCGCCTGTATGTCTGTTATAGGCCCCATCGATGGCCAAACGCGGTCGGAGACTCGTCACCCACTCTCGCACGACTTCCGTTTCCATCCGAGAGAAAGCGCCGAACATCCTGCCTCCCCATTCTAGGTCCTTGACCAAATGACTACGAGGTGGCTCGCCGGGTATGACATATGGCCGTTTCTCCGACAAAGCGCGAATGAACGCTAGGCCCTTTTCGCGAGTGATAGTACTGGGGTCGAGCCATTGTTCGACCGTGCGACCGCCGATTGACATCTTGGACGTGCAGTGCATCTTGCTTGCAGCAGTGGCTTTGCGTACGACCACATCGACCAGCTTGCTCTCGGCTTTGGTGGGTGGTGGCGAGACGCTCTTCGGTCGCCAGATCGCGGACCCGTCGTGCCGTGTGCTAGCCTCGAACTCGCGTGGGCCTGAGGGTGTAGTGGGCAGGCCTTCAGCGAGGACGTACCCCGCTTGAACGCGCTTCCAGACCCGTTCCATCTCCTCTTCCCCATCCCTCTCTCTGACTCCCTCTAGATACCGCTCGACAGCGAGGCGCGCCATTGCCGAGTGCCCAGAATCGGCGTTGTCGATCGTGACGTGTATGGCAAAGTAATAGTTATTCAAGCGCAGCTCTTTCAGGTCCTGAGCACTGACGAGGAGGTGATACGGTAATGACTCGTAAGCCATGTTGAAACCCAGTGCTTCCGGGAAGAAGTCGTCGGCGGAAGAGAGCAGACCAATGCACTGTTGCGCTACTGCCGCCTCCCAGCATCGCGGCATGCCTTGATCGTCGGGCAAATCGTCGAACCCTCTCATGTTTCCCGGACGTGTGGTAGAACCGCCGTCGGTGGCGATATCCAGCTCGCTCAGCAGAGCTTCGTAGAGATGAACGTGGTTTTTGCGCAGGTCGCCATCGCCAAACTCTTCAGAGATGACTTGCCAGGCCATCTTGCCTGCTTTCCTCTCCAGCCGCCCATCGTCGCCTTGCCCGACAGCAGCTGACCGCACCGTACTAGCATTGAGTATACCCCCGATCCACCCACCGTCGACGTACTTGACGACCGCAGCGAGTCTGAGCCATTCCCTGGCAAACGCTTCTGTGGGGAACATCTCTCTTGGACCGCCAGCTTTCCGCCGCTGCAGGTAACTCTCGTATCGTCGTGTCGCAGAGCTGTGGGATTGGGCGAGAAACGAACGAAGATCGGAGCGATCATATTTCGGGATGGAAAGGATGGTGCTTGAAGGGTCGACACTAGCTTCGGCAAGCGTCTTGTCGAAGAGACCGATGAGCCGTGTTCTCGCTTCCGACGCAGCGTCTGCAAGGTGAGTATGATCAGCACAGGAAACGTGCGATACTTTGAGGTTGAATCACCTGCATGATCCTCCTCATTCTGCAACTTCCAATACAGCTCCTTGTCCAGCGCCATTCGTCTCCTCTCAGCTTCCGTTGCGTGCTTCGCAGCTCTGGTCAAGTCGGGAAAGCAAGCGAGGTATTCCTGTTGCTCATCCTTCTCTCTCCTTCTTGACGATCTTGGTATATGATGAGCGGTTTGAGGAGATGTATCGTCAAGATTGGCATCTTCCAATGCGGCAACCTTGAGGGAAGGTGTCATCCGCCGTTGCAGCTCTGCAACGAGGAAGCTGGCGACGATGCAGGCGACCAGCACGCCGAGAAGCTCGATGGAAAGGGGGACATTGTCCGTGGGGAACGAGGGGAATAGGGATGGGGTCATTGAGCGTGACGGTCCATATGCGCGACTGGGTAATGGTGGTGAGTGCCAAAGGTTCATATTGGCGAGATGGCGAGACTACACTAAGCGGATGGCTATGGACTCAGAGCTGTGGGTGTACAGTGACAGCTAAAGGTATAGCTATATATGACACTAACGCTTTCTCGAACATTGCTTCTTGATCTCCTCTCTCTCGGCAATGCGTTGGCCGATCGGTTGCATGTCGTCTCTCGATCTGATCTGCGATCAAAGGATTCGTACATGCTATGCTACGCTTGTGCACCGTATACACGTTGGCACGTTGGTACGGTGCAGTACGGTGATCGAGGCCGTGGCCAACGCATCAAGGGAAGGGAGAATGACGACACTGTGTGTCTTTGACGTCAACGTTAATGCACAACGTCAACAGAAGCTGCAGTAGATCAGCTGCGATGACATGCTTTTGTTTTGCGCAACCGAGAATGGCGAATCGATTCCAAATCCGATTCCAGTAAACCGTCACTGGGTTAAATTGCAATTTTCCAGGGGTAGAAGCTGTAAGCGAGGCGTCGAAGGAATGCAGTAATGAAGCATATATAGATGTGCAGTTCCAGCGCCTTGGCCCTGGGTGCATGCGTTGCCCCATGGAGAAATCGGAGAAAGCTGCCCTCCTGACCTTGTGACCTTCCTGAATTACCCAATCGCCCAATCCCTCGAACAACATCGTCATGGCTGAACATACATTCCGACGGGTCTGCCGAAGTCAATGACCATTCTCCTGATCGGGACGGTCCAGTGCATCATCGCCGCTGCACGAGTACGGTCACGAGTATTTGTACGTACAGACCACATGACACATAACATATTATAAGACCCGCTGCGTTCCTGCGTTCCTGCATTCTGCTTTTTCACGTCTCATCTCTCATCTCTCATCGCTTCTCCCGATCGATCCAGCTCATCGCACGACCCATCATGTATACTAGGGTCCATCACGAACTGCCAGGATGAGCGAGCGCGCCGCCCTTGACTGATCCACCGGCAACAGGACGCGAGAGCTTGTTCGCCTTGTCGTCGACCACGAACGTGGCCAGGATCGTCTCGTCGGTGTTCCGCGTGCGCACGTCCGGGATCCCGTAATATTTGGCCGTAGCGTTGGTGCGCGTCAGGGTCAGCTCGACTATGCATAGTTGTGAGTCGTTGTCGCCTTTTGGTCGATTGCCTACGCCGCGACTCACAGTAGCCCCGCGTGGCTCCCTCGGTCCATTGCAGCTCTTCATTGCCCGTAGCGTTGACGAGCTGCTTAGCAATTGACGTGTAGTATGCAGTTGGGTATGGGCCGTTGAGCGCTAAAATCTACATCAGCACAAGTACCGTCAGGTATTGATGATACACTTACTGGAGTTGTACCCGAAAGACCTATTGAGACGGACGTCTGTCAGCTGCGCTCCGAAGTATTGACGGATGAAGATAGACAACGTACGAAGGCGACGAGACGGCCGTACCGGCAAACTCGACTCCGAACGCACCAGAACCACTGACGGGGTCGTAGCCCGTACGGTTATCGTACGCTATATCCGAGACCCAGTTTGCGCTAACATCGCGAGCCAGTCAGTCCTCATGCGATGCTGATCGGCAGTGCTATACTGTATTGTTGTTACTCACTGAGAATCGCCGGAAATGACGATGACGTTGTCGATGTTGTTCTCGTTGATGGTGTCGATCACTCGACGCCGGTTCGCCTCGTAACCGTCCCACGCATCGACGTCGTCGACCGTCTCGAGGTGCGCAACTATCGCTTGATAAGCAATTCTCCCCTTCCTGTTTGATTACGACATGAGTAATACTCTGTGGTACTCACACACGATCTGCTGGCCGACAATCTTCCATTGCGATCCACGCGTGGAAGCGTTCTTCAATTGACCATAGAACCAGTTCTCTTGACGACCGCCCATGAGCGACCGCGCCTCTTCGTCCTTGATTGCATTGACGTCGATCGCTGCGCCGTATCAGCTCTGCTCGCTCATTACCAGTAAGGAGCATTTGGAGGACTCACTGTTGTAGTACAAGTCGGTGAGGTCGCGGTTGTACTGCCGCGTATCGAGGAGGATGAGGTCGGCGAGTGTCCCGAATTTGAATGTCCTCCAGATCCGCAGCGCGTCGTCGGTGTCGACCTACCACATCACCGCAATTTAGTACGAGTACTGGTTCGGTCAAGATGCCCTGTAGACGTACGGTACGGATAGGAAGCCACTCGAAATACGTCCTGACGGCATTGGCCTTCCGCGAGGTAAAGCTGACCCCCTCGTAAGTGCCAGCGAGAGTATCGTTGGAATCGGCCGAGCCGGATTTCCACGTATTGTCAGCGACCTCGTGGTCGTCCCATACCAGCTGCCATGCGTGGGTTTGGTGCAGCAGCTGCAAATCCGGGTCGGAGCGGTAGGTCTTGTATCGCCCCCGGTACTCGTCCAGCGTGAAGATCTCCTTGTTCGGCTGAGGGACACGGTTGCTAAGAATGACAGCAATCCCAGCGTTAGTCTTAGTCGTGTAGTATGGCGTAGTGCTCACATGTCCGTTCCATCACCGTAACAGGCGTTCTCATCACTACATCCATCGCCCTGGTACTCGTAGATGTAATCGCCGACATGGACCGCATAGTCGATATCGTCCCGTCGCGCCGCGTTGCCGTAGGCATTGAAGAAGCCAAAGGGGTAGTTGGAGCACGAGTACACCGCGAACGCGACAGACTCGACCTCGTCGTCGGTCTCAGTAGGGATCGTCTTGAAGCGGCCTACGGGCGAGACGTTGGTGTTATCAGCGCAATTGGCGAAGCGGTAGTAGTATGTCGACTTGGGCTCGAACCCCTTTGCTTCGACCTTGTACGAGTAGTCGACTTCCGTCGTGGTCCATACTTGCCCAGAAGTGACGATGGCGGAAGTGGACCAGGAGCCGCTGGTCGAGTTGGTGGCGCTTACTTGGTATTCGAGGCAGATGGGCCGGGTGTCGTTGGTCGTTGGCACGGGGTGGGTCCAGAGGATCACCGAGTCGGGTACTACGGCGGTTCTCTCAGCATGTGCATACCACAGGTATAGATCAGACGGAAGAGAGGACTCACGAGGATCACCCGAGGCGACGCCATAGGGAAAGTCGACTTGACCATCATAGTACTCCCACCGCTTATGGTTCGCCTTAACCACCCCACGAGGGACCATGAGGTGACGCACTTGGAACGAAGGCGAATTGTACGCCAGGTTATGCTCGATGGACGCGTAGGCCGTTCCGGCCAGCGCCAGGAGAGTGGGTGCGATCATCTCGCTTTTGAGTTCGGTACAGGTTCAGTTTCTTTGATGAACGACTTGACTCTAGTACATCACGAAGCGCATGGCTTCAAGCAAGCTCTTATATATTTGGCTGGCAATGTGCTATCCCGTCCTTCTCATTGGACCTTTCCCCGTCATACGGAGATGAACATGAGTCAGTGTTGCGGGGCAATTACGACATACACTTGCATGCCAGACACGTTCACCCCCCACCTCCTGCAGCAATCACGTTGTTATCAGTAGTGTATCGATGACGGAGAGATGCCGGGAGTTACAGTCTAATGCCAAGAACGTGCTATATTCTGCCACTGTTCAGGCACAGACTCCAGTGCCTCGCCGATACTCGTACAATCTACGAGGGTCCCTCCCGATAATTGCATGAGCAGATGAGAGCGATATCTTCCCGCTTCACCCGCTTCAAGAACGTGATCAGTATAGAGCTCGGACATAGACCACTGATCGCCGCTGCATTTACGCGAACGCACAACTATTGCGCGAAGATGTGTGGAAATGCACTATCTAAATACAACACGCCTACGACTGCCTGAGCTAGCACCGTTCCTAGCCCCGCTCATCCCGTTCCCGCACATGGCATGTTATGCACGTTCTTCAAAGCTGCCTTGTTGTCGTGCATGTATCCAGGCAAGGACGGGATGCTAGGTGAGGTTTGCCGGCGTCGAAGTGGAGAGGTGTACAGGCGAGCAGAATTCAATGAAGTACCGCTTCTTCCCGTTGCACCATTAAAATTCCCGCAAGGACTGCCAGATGTTTCCGCTGACGGGTATGCTATAGTATATGCGCCATTGCCACAACTGACCGCTGCATCTCCTGGCGCTTGGAGATGGTACTCGATTTGGTTGTTCGTTGTTCGTTGCGGGGTGGCTATTGACGTTGCGATGCGCGATTGAATAGTAATAGCGATGACGGTGGAGTCACTTGGAAAGAGGTGGTCAAACTGAAGCGAACTGGAACAAGCTGGTCAACATTCTCGCCCGCTTCACGTGCAGCGACGGATAGAGATATCGACATTGAAACGGCAAGGACAAGAGTAACTCACCACTAGCGCTACGCATCGTCGTTTGGCGGCGTCTCCACCTCCATGCTCTGATCCCCTGTACCTTCCTCTTCCTCAACCTCATGCCACCCGAGCACCCTCTGCGGCCCGACCTTGACTTCCTCTCGGCCCCGCTCGACCGCGACCTCTCCCCGGCGTCGCATGGCATCGACCAGCTCGGCAACCTTGTCCCACCGAGCATCAAGCTGTTCATCTGCCATTTCCTCATCTAGGTATCCGTCCGCTTGCTCGTCCCCGTTCATTTCTAGACTGGGCGAGAAAAGGCCAAGGGGCGATATGAGAGATTGCGTCGACGTTGAAACCGGTAGAAAAGGATGTGTGCCGGCGCCGCCAATTGATTCTCGGAGCATTCGTCGGAGCTTGAGTATCTCACTTCGTTGTTTAGCTTTGGTAGCTGGGAGGGAGATTAGAGAAGGCTGTGACTTTAGCAGTAGCTCACTCACTTTCGAGAGTACGATTGATGGCCATCAGACTGGCATTGGAGATTTCTAGATCTGCGACCTAAGACAGAGTCAGCTTGACCATTACAAACACAACGAGAACCTATAACCCACCTTGCGATTGATCTTTGCCTCTTTCTCATCCTCGCCCACCACAAGGTCCATCTCCCCTTCTTTATCCTCATCAGCATGTGATTCTACCGCCGTGGTTCCGCTCAAACGTGCTTCAGCCAGTCGATCATCTGCGATCTTCAATTCGACTAGGACGCTACTGAGCTCGCTTCCGCTACCACTGAACCTCCGCGAGGTGGAATCCGCTCTGGAAGATTCCTCTGACGTTCGAGCAGGCGTGATGGAAGGGAGCGCGACTGATCTGAGCTCGGGACTGAGAGGCGGCGGGGGCAGCGGCGGAGGGTTGTTGCTATGTGGATTGTAGGGTAGTTTGGGCCGACCTCGCGGGTGTTCACGGGATGCTGAGCGAGGCAGAGGCAGCGGCTCGGCAGGGAGGATTGGCGAAGACGGGGCTGTTGCGTTGGGATGTTGAACAACATGAGCGAGAGCGTGCTGGGCATATGCATTGGTGGGGATATGAGGAGCTCGACGAGTCGGGGAGGATCGACGGGACGACGGTCCAGCTTCTGGATAACCATCGATCAATTCTGGACTTGCGTGGGGTCGCCACGACGGAGAAAGCGGAGATCCGGGAGGGTAGTCATTTCCTACATGGGGCGATAACAGTCGAGGATTGGCATTGCTAGACGCCAAGGATGTCAGGGGTGTTGAGGGATATGGTGATTGGAGGAGAGGTACGGATGCCGAGGTGGAAGCCGATGGACGTCCTTTGATGACGGGCGGCAGCTTGTCGACATGTACACTTTTCAGCGAAAGTGCCCTAGCTCTAGCTCTCACTGCTCCTTCTGCGGTATCCTCCACACGATGTTGATTCTTCGGTGGGACGGATCCCGAGGATCCAATGACCGTCTTGGCAGATTTGATCCTGGCCACTGGCGTAGTATTGCTATCGCTCCGACCGGGTGTAGGTCTCGACGGTCGGCCTGCAGGAGCAGGAGAAGGGAACGAGTGTGCGCGCGCCGAAGCAGAGACATGAGGAAGAGGCGTGTGAGGTGTGGTTGTGGTTGTGGTTGGAGGTGCAGGCGATCTGGAACGGGTGATGGGAGTCGTGATGTGTGATCGGATCGATGCGGTGGACGGGGTAGTCCTCAAGGATGGTCGAGCAGACGGGGTGGACGTGGACGACGAGGAAGCGATGGAGCTAGGGTCGACTTTGGCTCGGACTCGAGGGACGACGTTGGATGCTGGGCTAGGCAAAGTCGGCGTCGAGGGGATAAGACCGGTGACCTATAACATTGAGATATTAGGAATGTTAACGTTGATCCAGTTGTATAAGATGTAGATTTGGAGGAAAGCGGACATACCTTGCGCCGCGGCTTGGTCGGGTCTGTCATGGTGTGAACCCGAAAGAACCCATCTGGCTGCGACTCGTCCGGAGTGGTACCAGCGGAAATCGAGTATAGACGAGAATTAAATGAGGAAAGAGAAGGAGAGCAGTGTGTTGTTGATTCGGTGTTGATGATGATGATGATACAACTTATTTTGAGCCGAAGAGATCAAGAAACACGCGTTAACCGTAATTGTAATTGATTACGAAAGTTCCGACTAACCCCACTAATGCCACAAGTAAACCGTTTGTATTGACATTACGAAGTGCAAAACACAGCAGACACACAGGCAAATGGATTACGATCGGTGATCTCCCAGCTTCGCCTGTCATATTTTGTTGGCAACAAGGACGATGATGATAAGTAGAGTCGAGGTGAAGCTGGACTTGGGGCTCGTCGCTTGACATGCTTTCCAGGTGACTTCCCTTCATGGGTGAACGAAAGCTGAAGTGAACGCTTGATAGACGACAAGATGAGTAGTGGACCGCCTCGTAATGAGAGTTGCAGGTGGTACCCTGCACTTGGCATTTCAGGCCTGTACCTGCTTACCTATTCGCGTGATTGTCACTGCTAGACACGAGATTTCAGACTTGTCTAGCTATTGCTCGTGCAAGTGGTAGACTATCCTCCACTGCATCCAACTACGGTCCACCGTCCGCTGTGCGCATACGAGAGTTGTCTCTGACAGCAAGTATGACGAGGCTCGCTCAGTACTCGGTCCGCCGAGCTTAATCAATCACGCAGCGCGGACAGTTTCTTTGCTATGTCTTTTCCAGCTCAAGCCGGCAAAGTCGGCAAGTCGTCAGACATCTCCGGACAGAGTCCGTTCTGACGTGATCGCACCCATCGACGGCCGAACCCGGGTCGAGGGCCGAGCCCGAAAGACCGATGGTGCACGATGATGTGCTTCTCACTCATTTTTATCCAAACTGTTCAGCCACACCTACTATATCAGACATCTTAGGTGTATATAGCACTAGATCTAGACTGAGAATATGCATAAAAGCCTTCATTGCGTCCCCAAGTTTGTCTGGAGTAGTACTAAAAGAAGTCAGAGTTGATCATGTCCGATCCTACAATTGCTCAGCGTGTCAACCACATCAAGAAAGCGTGGCACGAAGGTCGCCCAGCTATGGGATCATCACGAAAGCTCCTGGATTAGGGCACGTGAGGAATTTCGCTGGTCTCAAGCGATACGGTCTGGATGTACGTCTTGGGTCTGCTCTCTTCTCTAAGTGCCCTTCGAGCAGGCCCTGACCGTATGAGTGGTGGCGTAGTTTATCGTGACTCTACCGAACATGGGAACTACGATGAGAAATCAGTGTATGACTCGATCCACGCTATTGCGGCTCTAGGTATTTCTCCCGTGAGTCCAATCGCTGCCGCTCTTCGCACGGGACTACCGGATGACTGACTGATGAGCTTGTGCAGATTGCTCGATGCCCCGGAATGGGAAGCGAGAAATGGGGTATTAGGATCGCCCTTGATGCTGGTGCGCACGGTATCATGATTCCGCTCCTCGAGTCCAGAGTGAGTTCGCCCAGTGAAGCAACCTACAGTTTGCACGCTATGCGATCTATACACCGCTGCCCGTTGAGCTTAGGCGACAGGTCAACGCTATTGCAGGAACAAGCCGAGGACGTGGTGTTTCGAGCCAAATTCTTCCCTCATGGCGGGCGCACTTCGGGCGGGACTTCCATACACAGGCATTCCACCTTGGACCCAATGGCCGCACGTTGACTCAGGAAGAGTACGTCGCCAATGCCAACGAGGCGACTTTGGTGATCCCCATTATCGAGTCGAAGCTCGGTCTCGAGAAAATCGAGGAGATCGTGCAAGTCAAGGGCATCGGTGAGTCGGGGTCAGTCCGGTATATCCGCTATCAGCTGAGGCTATCAACTTCTGTCAGACGCAATCTTCATCGGGCAATACGACCTGGCCTCATCGCTCGGCGCGCTACCCCAGTCAGACCCGCGCGTGCAGGACGGCGTGAGGTGGATGTTCGAAGTGTCCAAGAAAGCCGGGATCCCAGTCATCGCCTGGTCCCCTGGACAAGAAGCGAAGGAGGCTATTCAGAAGGGATACGAGGGAGTCATCGTCGGCCTAGACACCAGTGTCATCACTGCTGCCTTTGCCCAGAACCCGAGTCTGGCCGGCGCGCAGAAGCAGTAGTGAAGTACTGTATCACCGCTTGCTGATCGATACAGTACCAGCAGTCGCAGGGTTATTCGCTCGCTCCCGTGCCGATTCACATGACCAGTAGAGTATGAATCAATAAGGGAACTCGCCGCAGTCTCGTGATACTGCACTGCAGCTTTTGAGCCGACCGTCGTCCGCACAATAAGCGGTCGCACTGCGGGAAGACAGGTACAGTACTAGAAGGATACAGCTCGCTAATCCATGCAAGCGGGAGGACCACATGTAACCGTCGTGCCTGGCTGCCGACTGATGAGGAACGAGAATCAGTGACGTCAATTTCATTCATTAATTTATTTTTATCTTCCTCGAGGCTTCGTCCTTCTTGGCAGGCGAGCTCATGATACGGGTACTCGAGTATGCAAGAATCCGGATGCCCAGACGCACCGTCTAGCTTTTATGCATAGAGAACAGTGCATCGTCCATCTCCTCTTGTCTTATCTACCACACGACTGTCTCATCATCCACGATGGCATGGCCCAAGTCGGCGAAGCCCGCGCACCGCGGTTCACAAGATACAGTCATCAACAGTCCTCAAGAGAAGGGGGATATCAAAGCGCTCAATTCAGTAACGTCCCCCAAGCCTGATCAGCTGGTGGAGCACAGCTCGCAAGCGGAGAAGCCAAACGCCAAGGCCGGCGCTGGCGCTAGCGCCAACAACGATGTTAACGAAGATGGGAAACACATATTGACCGAGGAGGAAGCGCCGGAGGCACTGGGCTACGCGTGGTCAACGAACAAGAAATGGAGTGTCCTCAGCGTCATCTTCGTCGTGCAGTGCTCCATGAACTTCAATGCGGCCGTCTACGCCAACGGCGTCGACTTCTTGACTGAGAAATTCAGTATCTCTGCTCAGACGGCGAGAGTGGGCCAAATGATTTTCCTCGTTTCGTACGCTTTCGGCTGTGAGCTGTGGGCGCCGTGGTCAGAGGAGTTGGGCAGGAGAGGGGTTCTGCAATTTTCCCTATTCTTCGTCAATAGTGGGTTATCGTCTTCTTACTCATGCACAGACACTTAACGGATCGGAATACGTGTACAGTTTGGCAGATCTTAGCGGCACTCGCACCGAACTTCGGGACCGTCGTCGTCGCTCGGTTTCTCGGAGGTATCTCGTCAGCCGGAGGTTCCGTTACTCTCGGCATGGGTATGTCTCCAAGTCTACTTCAGCAAACAACCCTCTATTCCTTAATAGATACTGACCTGAATATAGTCGCGGATCTATACGAAGCACACGAGCAGCAGTACGCAGTGGCCTTCATCGTCTTCTCTTCTGTCTTTGTAAGTTGACCACGCGGCATGGTACACCGGAAGGAGTTTGCTTACGGCCACATAGGGCAGCGTCATTGGTCCGCTCGTCGGTCCGTTCATCCAGGCCAATCTGTCCTGGTGAGCCCATACTCTCCCTGAATTATCGATGTGACTGATACAGAGCACGCGATCTAGGGGCTGGATCTGCTGGACGCAATTGATTTTCGGCGCGGCCGTCCAAATTATCCACTTCTTCTTCGTGCCCGAATCCCGAGCCACCGTGCTCCTCGATAGAGAAGCCAAGCGCCGTCGAAAAGCCGGCCAATCCAACGTCTACGGTCCGAACGAGCTCAAGACATTCAGAGAACGATTCACGTTCAAGGAGATTGTGCGAACGTGGATCCGCCCGTTCGAGATGTTCGTTAGAGAACCGATCGTTCTTTGCTGCTCGCTCTTATCTGGTTTCTCGGATGCTCTGATCTTCACTTTCCTCGAGGCTTTCACGCCGGTGTACAAGCAGTGGAATTTCTCGACTGAGCAAATGGCCTTGACGTTCCTCCCGTAGGTCTCCGCTCCACCGTTCAGCTAATGTCTATAAACGTCGTTGACAACCTCGGCAGAATCGCGATTGGCTATTTCATCGCGTACGCAATGTGGATCCCGCCGCTGCACAAACAACGGATGATCCTGCGCAAGAACCCAGATGCGCCGCCCGAGATCCGTCTGCGCTTCTTGCTCTGGAGTAAGTCTCACTCGTCTCACATTGGTGTATCTACGCACAGGCTGATTGGTACTGTAATTCCCGTCATAGCTGCTCCGCTAGAAGCCATCGGTCTGCTGGGCTTCGCGTGGACGTCACTTGGTCCGCCGCACGTACACTGGATTGCGCCCATGTTGTTCTCCGTCCTGGTCGGGATCGCCAATTACTCCATCTACATGTCGACTATTGACTAGTGAGTCTTACCACTGAATGTTGTACCTAGAGATGAGCTGAGTGCTGCTACGTGACTTCATAAGTATGATCGCCGCGTACGGACCGTATTCCGCTTCTGCCACCGGGGGTAATGGCCTAGCACGAGATTTCTTGGCGGGCATAGCAGCAATGTACTCTACTCCCTGTACGTGCTCGCGTGCTCGCGTCCTCCATCCCCTATCTGTCAATCGCCTTTCACAACCTAAAACATGGAGCTGACATATGTGTATAGTCTACAACAACTTGGGCGGATCGTCGAGCCGCCTCCACCTAGAATGGCCCTCCACAATTCTCGCTATCATCGCTGGGATAGTCACGATACCCATATTCGTCTTCTACCGCTACGGCGCGTGGTTCAGGCAGCGCTCAAAATTCGCTATGACTCTTGCGGGGAAGAAGAGCGCGAAGAAAGCAGCACCGGTCGCTTCGGCGTGAGCTGGCTGATGACTCGGTTTAAGTCCAAGTCCCGACACGAGGTGTAAATAATATTCATAAATATGTAACGAGAGAATGTTTTGACTCGGGTAAAAAGAACAAGTATAATTCTGTATCCCTACTCATGATTGGCGCCGCGAGAGCTGTAGCAATGCCATGTACCTCGTATCTGCATCTCTAGATTGTGTTTCGAAGGTATTATGTCCCGAAACGCAGTAGAGTACTACGATATTGCCACAGGACACACGTCATTCTGACTATCTTTACGTAAATCATGTTACTGGAATCTACCATTGTTGCTGCGGAGTGTCAACTGATGATTCATACACATCACATCACTTTGTCTTTGTCCTTAGGCTTTACCCTAAAGCACCGCCCTCCGCATCACCACAGTATCCACAGCGGGCATAGCAAATACAGTCTCCACAGCGTCGCAGTATCCTCATAATACACTATAAGCATAATCTATCTCTCCCTCCCACCGGTTTCCCCCAATAACACCTCTTCGCAAACTTCGTTTTCCAACATCGTCTCACCATACCCACGCACATCACTCTCATCAAATTGCTACCACGACACCATGTCGTCCCCTTCTCAGTCCGCGCCAGTGGCCCCCCAACCCATCCCCCAGAGCATTGACCAGTCCACCAGCGCTATCAGCGACAGTCTCGAGCAAGCGCGCCGCACGACCTCACCGCCCATTGACCCGAGCAAACTGAACAACCAACTCGCTCCCATCCCTGGTCCAGAACATACTCTTACTTCCGACGCACTCTCCCCGCCGCTCCGCTCGTCCACTAGCACAATAGAGCATTCGTCAGGGGGCGGCGCGGCCGCTCCCCTCGATTCGGCCTATCTCGATTCTTCGACAGTACCCTTAGAACCCTCGTCCCACCCCACCATAGCAGAAACGGGTATCTTGGCTTCTTCGCCCGAAGGTGGCCCCGGTCCTATGAAGGGTCAGTTGAAAAGAGTCGAGAAGACTGATGGGGAGATCATCAAATTGGGCAGTCTTGGTGGAGAAGGCTTGAAGATCAAGCCGGCCGTCGCACTCGAGGAGGAGTCGTGATAGCGCGAAGGAGGGGGGCCGTGAGACGGATGCATGGGAAGGAGTTTTGTGAGATTAGACAAAGAGATGGACTATAAGCTGGATCCGTTGAAGATGCAGCGACAGTGAAGATGGGAGACGGGACCACGAGGAAGGACTAGTAAGAGTGGTGGAAGAACAACATGTATCCATACTGTATATACAACGAAACATGCAAAACCATCTAACCATCTACAAGCCTCTATCAAACCTCTCTCCTGCCCTCTTCCCAAACAGCTTTAACACGAGGAAACCTCAGACTCTTCTTCGTCCCTTCTCTACCCACCGCCTCGCTCTCCGAGAAGTACTCCACAGTGATCATCTTCCCCACGATCAAATTAGGATCTTGCGCATATCGCAGACGCTGCTCGGCGGTGAATCCCGACCCGACCGATACGCGATGACCGGAATGTTCGATCCACACATTTGATAGAGCCGTGTGTTCGCCGAATTGCCCGTTGATGGATAGACGCATCTTGGACGTGTCGGCTGAGAGGACTAGGTACTCTGCGTCCTGCCATTTCTTGAACTTGAGGATGTCCGAGCTATCATATGAACAATAGACATATAGGTGTCAGCGAGGCTTGAATTGAGCTACACTGTAGTGGTGAGACTTACGATCGCTTGCCCCTATACGGCTTTTCCGCACGGAAGATCAACCCTTCCCAACCCTCATCAGAAGCGCGCTGGACCATCCCTTCGATATCCTCCGGGCCATTTACCGGCCACTGGACTAAATCCTTGACGACGTGTTCCTGTATCCCTCGTTCGCGTAAGTCGTTATTGAGCCAAGTACTGAGTGCTTTGACATCTTCATATCTCTGACTAAAAGTCTTTGAGAGACCGTGCGATGCGATAGCCGTTCCGGCTCGGACTTCGGTCCATGAGAGTACGTCGAATACGAAATAAGATAAATGGGGGATTGGAGTCTGCCTTCGAATGGCCGATATGGTCGCGGGAAAGTCTTCGGTGTACACGTCGTTCGCCGACCATATAGCAGAAGCCGCCGAGCCAGCTGAAGCGACCGAAGCAGCTGAAGAGGCTGATCCGTCGTCTTGAGGAGAAACGGTCGTACGTTCCGCTCCATTCTTACGGCGCATCACGCAGATCTCTCCATCTAAGACAAGCCGTTTAATGACTCCCTCTTCATGCTGCGCGACAATCTCAGGATCGTTGTCCAGCCACTGACGAATCTGCTCCATCCCGCTAAGATATCTGAGCTGCGCTTCAAGTTTGCCCAAAGAATGGAACTCCTTGCTAGAGCGCGAGACGAAGTGCACGGAGACTACCTGGAGCGGTGAAGTCTGATTTCCTGCCGGAACGAGAAAATCGATAAAGGTGATCGCGCGCACCCCGTCAAGCTTTCGGGAGGCGTACCATACCTTTGAGTCTGACTTGCTCTTGCTCTTGCTCGAGAAGAGGGAAGTGAAGGGCGGCGAGATGGATTTTCCGAGGGCTACGTGGAGGTGCTGCAGGTTGTGGAAGTTGGGGAAGAGCGGGGTCTTGTGCTTCGGCGAGGGAGCGGAGTGAGAGCGAGCATCCGGTAATCCTACGGCCGTCTCCTCCGATACACTCCCAGACGACACAGCAGGAGGTGGGCCGATAGTTGGCGACCCGTCCACAGCCCAGCTGACATCCCGCAACGTCCTCGCCCCAAAGCCCGCCACCAAATTCCGATCCAGCAACCGCCCAAATACATCGATCAATACCGAGTCGCCACCAGTCCGATTGTCCTCGCTGAGGACGCCGTGAAAGTGGAGGAACGCCACGACGGTATCCTTCGCTTCGTTTCCCGTCACCTGTCTTGACGATAGGAGCTTGAGTAGATCGATGATGGTATTTGGCGCAGTGGTCTTTTTGCTGACTACGGGCTGGCTGGCTAGGTATTTTCGGAGGATGGGGTACGATACATGGGTCCGGAGGGTCGGGTCGTACACGCTACAAACGACGGAAAGTGTCAGATGTTGGATACACGATCGGGAAGAGATGTGGCTGAAGTGGGATAGGGCCATGGAGGTTGATTACTCACAGTTCTAGCAATTCTCGTAGGTCAGGATACTCAGCGATGATCCGCTGTTTGACCACTTTCGAGTTCTCACTTGCGACTCGAGCCTGCATCTCCTCCACTCGACGAAGCTGGCTCACGACATGATCGATACTGTGATTGACCCGACTAGCGACAGTGTACGTGCGAGACAACAGTGATTTATGAAAGAACGAGTTCCTCGCAGGCATTAGAGAGCCGGCTGCGAAGGTCGATGTCCATCGGGTCGATATGGTATGTCGCCATATGGGCATTATGTGGGTGATGTGTACTGGTCCCTGCCAGACCAATCATAAGACTCATGGCATGTCGAGTGATGTGATTGTGATTGCTCTACTTGTATACGAGACTGTTAGAATGATGAAAGACCAGAATGATGTTGACGAGTTGGTGAAGTGTGTCGGAGCCCCGTACTCTCTCATACCTGACGTATAATCATGGTCGAGTCCCAAGTCTGCATAGTAAGGCAACCGTACTGTTGGGGTGCCCGAATGTTGTAGGGGTTGGACGTTAAAGCAACGCGAAAGTGAGGAAACACTGCGCGAGAACGATGATAGTATACATGATGGTCGTACGATTGATACTGCGTCTAAATCTTACATTTGACGCTTACACCCCCATCACTACCTCTATTCAAATCCGCTCGAGACAACATACGTCCGCATCAACCCCCTACTCCTCCTTGAACTCCACAGGAACGTCTAAGCCCACTCTCCGCGCAGTAGCTTTGATACGCGCCTCCTCGCTCATGTCGTGCAAGGGGTTATACCGCTTGAGCAGTTCCTGCAATAATTGCAGCAACAACGGCGACGTCAGCGTCAGCGATTCACCGCTTAGTGCCGAATGCCAAAGGGAAGAGAGCGTTTTCAGTATGCCAAGCGGCAAGGACTCACCGCGTGTATGCGCGACGAACGCAGAAAGTCTCTTGTCTCTAGTAATGTCCGTGATAGCTCCCCTGTGCTGGACGCAGTCTCGACTATAGTCCGCATCTGGCGCGCCACGACTGGACTCCGGGTAGTCCTCGATTTCTGCGACTAACCGTTACGCAAGTATGGTTCAGCCAAGACTCCACACCTAAGAGCAATTTGGTTGGAGGACAGCAGACAGACTCGTACTCACCGCCAAACGCAGTTCGCGCAGAAGGGATCGGTAGAGGTGCGGTATGGGCGTTGATGACATCTCCGGTATCCTTTTTTGCGGCGTTTCGGGAGTGCGGTAGGTATGCAAGCTCGCTAGTCGATTGTCTTCTGAGCGCTCTGATATGTAGGACTAGGCGTTGCAGAGATGACGTGGATGGTAAGATGAAGGTAGACCTTGCTCTCACATGTCGATTAGTATTCCCAACTTTTTGTCGAAGTCAGATGGACGACGACGGGATCAAATTACTCGTAGTACAGAATCGTACAACGGGGCACCACAATTCATACGAGCAACCTCCGTTCAAAGTGGATTTGCAATTTCTTCGTTGTCGTCTCTTATCTCTCCTCTTGTATCGCACTTCTCAACAGCACACCGCATACCCAGCAATACCGACGACAACGCCGTTCAAGTTAGAGATCAAGCCAGAGCCAAAATGTCCCACCAACCGACCGATGTCCCCATGTGAGCTTGCTTGCTGCACCATCAAACATCTTGACTGCTCGGCTGACTCCTCGTCTGCGTGGTTGCGTTGACGCTAAGGCTCCGACTGAGCTACAATGATATCCACACCGCTATCCAGAACGCAGCGGTGAAGATCAAGTCCGAGTTCGGTACGTACCTGCGTCGCTACTTCCACTCCTCAAATCTCATATATGGTCATTGTTCATGCGGAATGCAAGTGCTGACTTGAAGTATAGCGCCAACACTGTTCATAGCCATTGGCGGAGGCGGTTTCATCCCTGCACGTATCCTCAGGACGCAGTTGAAGCATGATCAGGATGGCAAAAAGCGGAATATCCCTATCCAAGCAGTCGGGCTGGTGCTGTACGAGTCTCTTGGCGGGGTGCGTCTCTCTCTATCATGGGTGGAATACTGAACACCGATACTGACGATACACGCCGCAGGTCGAGGAAAAGGTCGGGACGGAAGTCGTCCGCACGCAATGGCTCGACTTCTCCACCGTGCGTATACGACCGTAGTCCTTTGCAGCATACACGCGAGTACTGAGTACTCAGTACTGATACTGAGTGCGACCACGACGCAGCTGGGCCACGGGTTCAACCACGGTGGCTTACTAGGCCGCCACATCCTCGTCGTGGACGAAGTGGACGATACGCGCACGACCCTCATCTATACTATCAAAGAACTGCAGAAGGATATCGAGAAGCAGTTGGCGGCTGTATCTGATGCGCAGGAGAGAGAGCGGTTGCGCGCCGAAACGAAATTGGGTATCTTTGTCGTTCACAACAAGTGAGTCAAGATACACGGTACAAGCGCGATAAGTAATCCGCTAACATTTTTGCGTGATTGTAGACTCAAGGAGAAACGCGGCCAACTGCCCGAGGACATCGCGTACTTCTCAGCGGTCGACACACCGGACGTCTGGCTCGCCTACCCCTGGGAATGCGATGGCGATATCGACGCCCACGACGCGCTCAGATCCGATAACCCCAAAATCTAAGTCTGAGCGAGCACCGTGTCGTAGTATGGCCTGCTAGTCTAGCTGGTCTAGTTACGATCTGGATTACTATCTTTCTCGCTTGACATATTGCACGCACTTGGCGATAGATGGTCTTGCATGCATGTTAGCTATGAGCTTCCATGTGCCGTGTATGGACTGGTTAATATGCAGGGTGGTACGAGACATCGATTGCGCACAAGCAGAATCGCAACAGTGTCGGCGACTGTTCGGGTCGTGTGACATGAGACATTCAAAGCAATGCAGTCACATGCATCCGCGCCACTGTATCCAATAGCTAAGTTGTACAACGTTGCCAACGCATACCGCGTCTGAGAACGATGCTCAACGCCTTTTGCTTCTTCTCGGTCGATCGTCTTCAGCCGTCGGGGATCTCTTCCGCCTACTGAACAAACAAGCGATCAATACAAATCTAACTGAAAGGAACGACGAAAGTATGACTCACCTCGAACCTCTCCGCTCCTCCTCGCCTTCCGATTCCCATCCTTCAGGCCCGAGCGACGCTGCGTTACCAGCTGCACCAGCCGCAGCAGCCTCGTCCCTCTTCCTCTTACTTCTCGAATCGTCCTCGTACTCCCGCTCTCTCCTGCTGGATCTCCGCTTATCCCTCTCTTTCTCTCTTTCCCTCTCTCGCTCTCGATCTCTGTCCTTCCCTCGATCTCTGCTCCGCTCGCTACTCTCGTAATCGCTGGAATAATCGTCTTTCTCGCGTTCGCGACGCGCGCTGCGCCGACTCCGACTCCGTTTCGGACTCGCGCTCCGACTCGGACTCGCTCCTCGTGATCGAGGAATCGACGCGCCGCGCTCAGAAGAGTCCGCGCCGCCTTCGCCTGCACCGTAGTCCAGCGAGCCGGCGCCGGAGGTATCTACTCGGTCTTTATCCCTAAACCGACCAGCTTTGGGCCCTGTGGGTATATGTCCGGCCAGGCCTGCAGCTGCACGAGGACCCAGTGGGACTACTCGGTAGAACCCAGTCAATATCTCAGGCATGAGGCTTAGTGGAGAAGAGAATACTCACCAGCACCTCGACCACGCGCTGCTACACCTCGAGTCGGTACTCCGCGCACTGGCACACCACCACGTCCACGCATGGCCTGCATCCCCACGCCCTGTCCGCCTTCGGGTATTGGTGTCTCGCCTCCAGTCTAAATGGTCCATTAGCAAGGTCCCAGCGGAGTTATATGCTATAGCTCACAGATGACAGGCCGTCTTCCTGCTTGACGGTCTCCTCGCCATTCTCCAACGCACCAGCAGCGCCCTGTTGTGGGACCGGCGTTGCACTGGGTCTGTTGACGGCTGGATGCAATGTCAGCTGGAAAAAAACAGGGCACAAGATGAAAGAATCACTCACCAGGCGGCCTTGACATCCCCTGGTTCCCTTGAATACCCTGCATTCCACCCATGCCCTGTTGTCCCATCCCCTGCTGCATTCCAAATCCGCCCATACCCATGCCCATATCCATTCCTTGCATAGCCATCATCTGCTGCATTTGCGCCTGCATTTGAGGGTTGAAACCCATATTGCTCATATTGCCCATCTGCGCCATTGCATTCATCTGGTTCATGACGTTTGCGTTCATCTGCGGCATGTTGTTCATCTGCATGTTCATCTCCATGTTGTTTCGTAGGTGGAACAGCTGCGCGAGCTCAGGAGGTACGCCGGCCATCGGAGGTAGGTTGGCCTAAAAGTACATCAGTTACACCCTAAGAAGATCAATAGGTAGGAGTAAAACGCACGAGCATAGCCCGACCCTGCTCCATATCCGCCTTGAACCGCAAGTACTTTGGATAAGTGACTTCGTCAAAACCAAAATTGAACCAATCGGAAAGATCGCTTCCGGGCCTACGCCATGGCTGGCCCGACGACTCGAATTGCGATGTATCTATCTCGTATACCGATTGTCCAGTCGACGGCACGATGCCCGACGGGTTTGCAGGGTCGATCTTTGGGTGAGTACCTGGGGCAGCGACTGGCGGTAGAGTCGAGGGAGGAGCATTTATACTTGGC
>JALPBZ010000101.1:0-72682 GCA_026538355.1 Cryptococcus sp. GC_Crypt_5
CCTGCAGAACGTGGAAAGAAACTTTTTTAACATCAATGCTAACTCCTACTTTCTTCTCTATCGTAGCCAGCTGTGCACCTCGCACATCATCTCGACATCCCAGCGTTACCCTGCCACGCGTGTCATCGCCCTCCTCTCCTCCGACCTGCGCGAGTTCATAGCTTCTGGCATGCTCACGCTTAAAGGAAAGTTTGAGACGCTGGAAGAGAGTAAAGTCGTCAGTCGAGCGGCGGAAGTATGGAACTTCTTTTGGACTCAGGTCTTGCCGGTGAGTGCAGCATACAGATCAGTCAGGCAGAGACTCTTATGTGAAACCCAACTGAATGATGTTGCTCGATATCGCAGTATGTCGAAGGGGTGTTTCTGCCATTCACACAGCTTCGCGATGTACCCGCATCGTCCGCAGGATCGAGCTCGCACCTTTCCTCCATCTCGTCACCTATTCCAGTACGACATCTAATCCTGTCCGGCTTCCTCCTCCATATCCTCCTACCCCTGCTTTCTCGTTTGATCCCAAAGATTACCTCGCCAACCTCTTACCAATCCTCATCCAACCCCACGCCTCAAGATCTCGCGCGTATACTTCAGATGTCCCTAGTCCTATCGACACAAGCGAGATACTCTGCATTCTTCCCTTCGACCACTGGTGGTTCCGTCGACCGTGATGCAGAGGTACGGGAGAACGTCGAGAGTCTCATGAGGGCCGTAAGATGGAGAACTCAACAGAACGAGATTGAGGAAAATGCAGGGGCTGGCGAAGCACTAGGTGGTATCACTTCGATATCACCTCCCAGAGCAGGTTCCATTCCCGGCGCGAGCTTACAGCGGGGACCAAGTCTTACTCAATCTGGACGATATCGCCGCCGAGGCTGGCGGGCTTCAGCCAATGCCTCGGCTTTGGGATTTGGGCAACTCGGACCGGGTGGTTCAGCGATAGATTTGTCTCGACAAAATTCCGATAACCCCCAAGCAGGCGGTAATGGTGCAGCTGGGACTACACAAGAGACCCGTTGGGGCCGACCACGCGTGGACGAGGAAGACGAGGATGACGATTATACGCCTATCAACAATCAAATGCCGCTGATAGGTCACGGACTACCATTGCCTCCTAGAGTAAGAACTGATACGGGCGACTCTGCCAACTTCAGTACCGCGAGCTCAATGATGAGTGGAACTTCGTCCTCTACGGCTACAGCAGGAACTGCGACTTCTACTCTAACGGCAGGAACTGTAAGAGGGGAAAGTCTGGCTAGTTACGGTGAGACACCCACGGTCACTACTGGCGGAACAGGCGGGATGGGTGGGATGAGGAGTGATTTGGCTTATGGACGACCGAGACGGACCAGAACGGGAAGTGCGGGTTCGTCAGATGTGGGTCCTGCTACAGATGCAAGAGGGGGAAGGAGGCTTTGAGCCCCGGAGAGACTGTCGGTTCTCCTACTGTAGAGGTGCTTGTGGTCTATCTTGAGCTTTTGTTGTACCTGTAGCGACACTTAAATACCCAGCAACAGGGTATCATTTGTATGCATGTACTTGTACAGGTATCGATGGTCCGACGTCTTCTATACACGACCGCCCTGTTTCGCTCCTCGTCCCTCGTCTCGCGCTACTCGCTCATTCGTCGTTCTCGGGTTGCTCTTCCTCTAGTAACCTGACGAGCCGGACGTACATCTCTGTACTTTCGTCCCCGCGCAGGACGTCTGAGAGGAATCGCGCTTCCACCTGCATCTGGATCTATAACGAGGGGGATCGTCAGCATGGAGATTCAGAGTGAATCTTGCACAAATCGCGTCGGATGAAGCACATAGACGACAACGGAAATACGAAGAACAGTCATAGGAATCGCAAGGAATGTAAGTGGGACCACTCACCATCTCCAGCGCACCCCGAAGCACACCACAAAGGACATTACTGAACCACAGTCCGCCCTCTTTCGCATCCCGCGGCAACTCTGCGAATTCGGCTAATGGGTTCTCCTCGAAAGTCAAGATGAACTCGTTAGGCTGGTTCGATTGGGATTGGGTCGTTGATTGTCCTTGGGATTGGGATTGGGGTGAAGCGGATGGCGGGGGGAAGGAGACTGTTGGTGTGATATTGAGGAATGTCTTGAATGCCACCTATCCAAGTTCGATCAGCATCAGTGTCCTACTCCTCAGATCAATGCATTCCTGGGCAGAGGAAAGCAGGAGCTGAGGCTGCTATAAAGTGGAAAGAGTGGGATATGACCCACCTTCGAGATCACCTCGGCCGTCTCGGCAAATGTCTGGCACCGCTGCAGCCCTGTCCGAGCGAGGAAATCCTCTATTAGTCGACTCCCGATGTTGTATCCCCTAAAGCAGTATGATGTATCAACAAGGAGCATTGAGCAGGACGTAGAATGTGATGCGAAGCAAAGGGATGATAGAGGTCGTGGGATTACGTATCGTGCGTCTCCCAACATCGCCAGAGATCATGCGAGCGGGTAAAGAGCAATGGCGGCAGAGAGTGATAGTGATAGTGGTGAGGGTGATGGCGATACTGTACGTACATCTTTTCCAACTGCTTGTTCACCTCTCCATAATCTTCATAGTCCTAGCGTATGATCTGTGAGCTCGATATCGGAGATCCTGTGAGGACCATAAGTGGTCTATCACTCACTTTGATGAGCTGGACCACTAATGCGCCGTAAGTCAGAGTGAACAGTTCCGCATTCTGCGAAAGACATCAGCTTCGCCAACACCTTCTTGCAGCCTCCAACCATCTTCTCGTGTACATCCCCTTTTCTGACCTCTCTTCGAGTGCTCGTTTGATTCATGCAGAGGTGAGATGCACGTACCACTTTATCCGTCCGTTTCCAAATATCGTCCTGCGCAAACCCAGTTCATCAGCACAAGCTCGCTGTGCGATTGCGATACTCGACGCAAGCTCACCCCAATCGCCTTGTACTGTTTTGCTCCTGATGACATTCTGGCTGCTTGATCGTGGTATAGTGTAATGTAGAAGAATCGATTAGATAGGTGTTGAGCTATAAGTCATGTTTGACAATACAACCTACGACGAGAGCTGATCAAAGGCGCGAGGTGGAGGGAGACAAATCACTCGAATACTGCAGCGTGTAGCGTGGCGTGGCGGATTTACACAAGTGCCCGTCTTCTGTATCATATCTCGTCTTACCTTGCTCCCACTCTGTAGCTATTCTCGCATGTGGTGGACAGAGTGAGGGAGGCAGTGATTCGATCAGCAGAGCACTGTTTACTGCTCATTCGCTGCCTGTTAGTGACCTGCAACCAGTGCCGTTTCGCATTCTGGAACTCATTTGCATCTCTATGAAGCTATTAGAAACCCCCTTCTTCACCAGTGTGCGGTGGGATCCTCCCTAAACTGCAACAGCGAACCTCACTGTGACTTTGTCACTCATGCAGGCCGGCGTCGCCCGAAGGCCGGCAACGTGAAGGATGTTGCTGGTATTTTATCATCATCAGCGTTGTCGGTTCCTTACTACACAGGACCCAAAGCAAACAGCGCGATACTCGTCGTATATTGGCTACTCACAAGTCGTCGTAACCTTTCTTGATATTATGGTCGGCGATGCAATTGTGGTAGTACTCCCCGTTCGTCTTGAAGCTTTCTGCTTTCCCCGGAGCATCGTCGTACAGCCGGTTGAAACTCTTGTCCAGCTGTTTCTGAACCACGCGCTGGTCGGCAGCAGTGATCTTCGCGTTCATCCTGCAGTCGTCAAGGGGGTAACGCAATTCTCAGCTCGACTATCGCCATGAAGGTGAAAAAAAGTGTTATCACGCACCAGCCGACAAGAGTCGTGATCACGTCTTCGACAGTGACGCCGTCCTTGTTTGCCACAGTGAATTTGAGCGGGGTTCCAGATACCTTATGGCGGATATCCATCGTGATGGAGAGTTTGTCGGTAGGGGGCTGACAAGCGAAAGCCGCGAACAAGATGGGGTGCTGAGTGAATCCTTGAAGAAAGCGATGTGCCAAAGGATCGTAAGCGCCGTTATCCGCTTGCCAGTCGGCTTTGTCCCGATGAATCTCGTCATCGTGCCCTCCTTGGTCGAACAACGGGTGACTCGAAAGTGTAGTGCAAGGCCAAGGGATCACTTCGTGCGTCATGAACCCGTGCAACCTGATGATACCGATATCGTTCAACTGACGGTGAATTAAGCGGTAGACTGAGGCAGGTCTACGTGAGGAATGGATCTCAGTTGAGTTCATGGCGTCGTCATAGTCTCAAGTGGTAGGGCGAACTTACGGAAAGATCTTTGGCTGATGGCCCACTTGATCCTCCTGCCAGCACTTGCTAGGGGCTAATGAGCGCGGAGAGGATATTCAGTCTTCCGTTCGCACCCTGCCACGTGAAGAGACAACTTACGAGGCACCGAGACATGAACACATGAAGCGGTGGTGCACCGCGTCACATGCTCCATCACCATCCTGAAAAGCGCGCACCAGCTATACTTGGCAGAAATATTCTGGGGTCGGCCGATACCGTATCCGAGACAAAGACTCTGATAGGTGTTCGCTGTGTATGTGCGGGATACGGAGGGGCAGGACTTGCTGAATGCTAGATGGTCGAATGGTCGTCTGATGAAGAAGATGATTGCGCGACTAAGAGTGCCATGGTTGACGGGCGAAGCAGTACCAGAGCAAGAGTTGTCAGTATCTAGAAACTCATAAGACGATAGTTAGAGGACTCACATGAGCTCTGGCGGCAGGTCATCGAGTGTGCGCATACTTGCTCGTCAAATCGGTCAGTAGGTGGCGACGATGTATCAGCACGAAAGAGAGAGTGGACGAGATGAATTCGATGCATGGCTTGTGATGGGAGCGTCAAGTGAAGACTGATGGAAGCGCTCCAATTGATCGGTTGATGAAGGAAGCGCACGGATCACTTCTTGTAATCCTTGATGGACACACAATCACAGACTTTGTGCCCTGAACGATGATCATCACTTTATTTTCAGCTCACTACTACCAAATCGCAGTGAGAGAGTCGTATCATCTGTTCATGTCAATCGAATCCAGATTATATATACACTGCATCTCACACTCGACAAAGTCCCCGTGGTACTCGCCGCTTAGCATCCCATACCACCTCCGCCCATACCACCACCGTCGAAGCCTCCTCCCATACCACCCATACCGCCATCGAACCCGCCGCCGCCAAAGCCACCACCCATCATCCCTCCTCCGAAACCGCCCATGCCTCCCATCCCCATTCCTCCCATTCCCATGCCGCCCATTCCCATGCCTAGCCCGGAACACATCAGCACGGCCAGCTATTCAAAGCAATCGTCGATGACTCACCAGGTCCAGAAAGCGCGTCCGCCATGAGGACACCACCGAGAAGACCGGCTCCTCCACCCAGCATCAAGGGCATGCCGTAGCCACCGCCATAACCGTAGCCCGAGCGGTAGCGTCGGCCGTAGCCGCCACCGTAGCCTATATTAGTATCAGCTTACGAGCCATCTGATCTGCTTGATTGTGACTGACCGTAGCCATACGGGCTGTCGTACAGACCACCGGAACGCGAGAAAGGTGTCGCAGGCGCAGAATAGCCGTAAGGGTCGTCGGCGTATAAGGCGCCTAATCACGAAAGTTAGCTGTGCTTGTCCCGAATTCCAGACCGATAATGGTAAGGAATAAACTGACGGAATGAAGGGTCGTTTTGCTGCTTCTCCAACTGCTTGTTGATGAGTTCACGACGGCGCTTCAAGTATGCCTCTTGCGCCTCCTGATCGTTCGAGGAAGTCACATCAGCACCAGTCGTCGTGTTCCGCACGACATGTCGAACAGTTGATTAAACCCACCCTGATCTTCTTCTCCTGCTCGGCCTTGACCCGCCTCTTCTCCTCTTTAGCCTTTGCGCGCTCTTCTTTAGTTCCAATGAGGTTGTCCTTTTTGCGCTGGAACCAGTTGCGCTCCTCATCGTGATCTGAAGCGCCTACGTTTACGCCCGAAGCCGTGCTTCCTGGCTTGACGCTCTTGCCTCTGTCGGCATTAGGACCCTTTTTGTCGTCCGATTGCTTGATCTTCTTCATCATGAGTTCTTCGTCTTCCGCCCTCTTCCGCATGTTCTGCGCTTGAACAGAGTTTGGATGAGCGGGATGAGAATCAGGCAGAGTGCGGAGATACTCTGGGTCGTCGTATGGGTGGAGCCATGTTGATCGCTTTGTGGATTCGTCGACGTAGAAATGGTGTTTCGTCCTGAGGGACGGGCACAATTAGCATCAGATAGTCCCCATCCAGCTTCGGCAACAACGTATTACTCACTGGGGATCAAAGCATCGGACCCAACCATCGGGCAGATCCCTCACTTCATCATCCATGTCGACCTTGCCCTCATCATCCACCAAGCCCGTATCGGCAATATCGCTGATTGCGGTACTGGCGTTAGAGGCGTTCGAGGACGAGCGGGCATGACCAGGTCGTTGATTGAGGTTGTCCGACGAAGCGTTGACTGTATCGCCTTCGGGGTGAGTGACTGACACGGCAGGCTGGCCGAGCACGGGCGCGTTCTTCGTTGCGCCGCGACTGTAATCTTTGGTGTCGCCGGTCGCTTGTGCGTATCCTGGGGGAGCGTCGGACGGCATATTGTGTGATGTGGGGTGGAGTGGTACTAATATCTTTGAATTGAGATGTATAACGAATCGCTATTATTATATGCTTGTTAGCAGGTGACTATCTACCTGTCCAGCCGGCGAGGAGCGAGCGGCAAAGCGGGGCCGTTGATCATAACGATGCGCTCATCAACAACGTTAATCGCCAGGTCCGGTAATAGTCTCACTGACGTCAGATGAGCAGTGACTCTTATCAGACAGCTTATGTAATACTTTGATATGCCGTGAGACAACACGTGACTAGACGTTCCAGCTACGCATCAACGTTCAACATCCCAACATTCACTTAGCCAAAGGAGACGCTATAATTAACGCTGCACAGCTATCAAGTGCTCACCGGTATCCCCAACAATGTCGACCACACATCCTCACGTCGATGTCAAGTCGCTCAAAGTCGCCGAGCTCAAAGAGGAGCTCACGAAGCGTGACCTCGACACAAAAGGGCTTAAAAAGGAGGTGAGTTCAACTGGTTTCCCCGTCTATATAGCTCGCGAGACCAACACGAGCTCGAGCTGAATAGTCCTTGACATAGCTCGCAGACCGACTGCAAGCATTCCAAGATGCCGAAGAGTCATCTACTGCCCCTACTATCCCTGACGAGACCAAAGCGGACGAAGAGGCAGTCCCCGAAGGAGACCATGCTCCTGTCGACCCAACACCTGTCCCAGGACCTGGACCAAGCATGCTCCATGGTGCAGGGGGAGTGATGGTGCAGGGCTCAGAGGAGATAGCGAACGCGATTCACTCTGCTGAGAAGGCTAGTCCGGAATTGGACGAGGATATGGTCGATGCGCAGCCTGCTGCGCTGGACGATGAGCTCGCGCAAGAAATCGCTAAGGAAGAGATGAAAGAGCGTGATGGGGGAGTGGACACGCCTAGTCCGCCAAGAGCGCTCGAACCCCTCTCGCCTCCTCTCTCGATACAGCCGAAAGAGGATGCGGAGGAGGTCGCTACTCCGCCTTTACCTGATACTGCATTACCGGCTAATGCAGAGGTCGCCCAAACAAATGCAGAGGACGAGGATATGCAGCTGGACGACGATGAGGAGGCAGCAGAGAAAGGAGAGAAAGTGGAGAGCAAGAAACGGCCTCGCTCGCCATCCTTTCCTCCAGCTGATCAAACCGACAACCATGGAGAAGGCAGCAGTAGCAAGCGCCCTCGCCTTTCGCTTCCCTCATCTCTCTCCCACCTTGCACACCCCCCGACATCCACACTATACATAACCAACCTCCGACGGCCACTCCAGCATTCGGCATTGCACGATTTCCTCTCATTACCCGAATCTCCGTCTGATCAATCAGCATCGCTGCCTCCCGCACGCCCGCCTTTCGCCTCGCCGGACTATCCTGGATTATGGGTCTCAGGCGTAAAAGACCATGCTTATGCGATATACCCTTCGGTGGAAGAAGCACTGAAAGCTGCTGAGCGTGTGGAAGGGCAGACGTGGCCTGAAGATATAGGCGCAAAACTCTCGGTCGAGTTCGTGGACGATGCACAAGTGCATATTCTAGTATCACGCGAGGAGGACGCGTGGACCAACGGAAGGCAGAAATTTACGCTGAAAATCCACAAGCCGGAGCATGAAGGCGGGGAATACCTATTCGAGCTGAGCGGGAGCGGACGGGTCGGTCCTTCAGCTCCGCCCCGAGGTGGCGAAGCGCGAGATGGTAGATTACCTCCGCCTGGCGTAGTAGTCGGCCGGCCACCAGGTCCAGCAGGCTCAGGAAGATTAGGACACGGCGGACCAGTCGTCCTTGGACCGAATGGCAGACCGATCGTCACTCCTCCTCTAACAGGAGTCAACGCTATCACCCCACAACATCCCCGAGGACCCATATCAACCTCAGCGTCGACTCCGTCGAATGGTGGACCGCAGCAGCTCGGTATCAGGATCCAAGGTCGCGGAGCTCAAGGTCTGCCCCCTCATCCTAATCCACCTTCTAGAGATCTGGGAACACCGAGGAATGACGGCAGAAGGGATGATCGCCCATTGACCGTTGGAGATGAAGGGAGGAATAAGGGTCCTGAAAGAGAAAGACGGGATGAGACTCGTATGCGCCCGACAAGATTCAGACCCCGGCTGTTCTGGAAGAAAGGGCCCGGAGCTGTGTCAGGAGCTGGCGCCGGAGTCGGAGCGGGGAGTAACGGGCATGCACCGCTCCAGTCCATTGCCAGGCGGTGAGACGCTTTGGGCGTGCATCTGGTGAATACGTGAATAGATGATGCAGTATGCAGCTGTGTAAGCCGCAATATCTTCGTTGCGTTCTATGACATGACGACAGTTATCATCTCAACGAATCCCAATGGTAATTGAGTATGTGAGTATAGCATACGCGCTACAATGCTGGATATCTCCCTTGACCAAGCCTGCAATGTATCAAGTGGGATCTAAGGGTACGGAAGTCAAAGCTATGAGTCCTCAGCAAGAAGATGGACGACGACCTGTCCCGCTTTCTTGCCCTTTCTCGCTTTCATAGTCTTCCCATCACTCTCCTTCTCGAAAACACCTTGATCAGGCTTCTCCGCAGTGAGATCGCCCATTTGCGCCAACTCATCCTTCAAGAATGCAGTGGAGAGATCATGTATTCGCTTCAAGAGATATGATGCTTGGGAATGGCCTGTGGGGGAAAGTACGGGGAAGTCGGAGAATGTTTGGTCTGCACGAGCAGAGCAGTGCAACGGAACACGTCGTCAGCGCTGCAACTCTGATCTATCGAACGGAAGGCACAGTTGAGAAAAGTCAAAGCGGACGAGAGCAGTTCTTGTAGTACCGCAAAGACGCAAAGAGACAGATAGACTTACGTCCTACGCCGATAACAGTCATCAAGCTCCCCCGCGCCTCTTTGACGACCTTGAACAGTCTTTCGAAGTGATCTGTCCACTCTGTGAACCCCATCGAGTTGAGTACTAGTAACGGGGGCATATCGGGTGATCCCTCGGTCTTCGGCGCGGGAAGCGGTAGAGCTTCGAGCCATGGATCTAGCGCTATAGCTTGTTTGACAGGAAGGGGCGGTAAGAGTTTTGGTTCAGGCGAGGGCGTCTGAAGTAGGTGTAGCTGCAGCGATACGAGCCAGCATTGTTAGCTCGTCTGCAATTAGTAACGATACCAGGTTGACGGTGCGACTTACGACTGTCCCACCACCGAACGAGTGTCCGGTCAAGCGCAGATCGTCGAAATCCACTTTATCGACAAACGACCTAGCCCATTCTCCTCGATCCCCATCGTTCAGCCCAGATACCATCGCTCGATCTCTCGACGTCTCTCCCTGGCTAACGGGATCGGACTGCAATAAACTCTTGAAAGAGTAGTACGCCTCGTACACTTCTCGCACGCGGATGTCGAGTTGCCACGATCGGAAGTGGGTCAACGATTTGTCCTCCCCATCTGGCCAACTGGGCGTGTGTCAGCATAAGCGCCTGGTGCGAGCCAAATCACATCGTAAGGTGCTGAAAATGCCACCTGCTACTTGCTGAGAGTGGGACACTTACTGCACATCGCCCTGCTTGATATAGTGCAAAACCCTCCCCTCCACTTCTGGCTGAACCACGTCCTTCTGCTCAACACCACTCGTATTCCCTGAGACCCCCTTGCCATCTCCCTCAGCACCCTCTTTGCTCTCTGCAGCCAGAGTAGCAGTGTACTCCTTCGAGAATTGTACGGCGGGCCCCGACCCGTCCCTATGTTCGATAGCAAGTACGACGTACCCCTCCGAAGCGAGGGCGGTGCAATATTGACTATAGGTATTCCGAGTTCCGGCCAGACCGTGGGAGAAGATTACCAGAGGATATTTGCGCTGTGGCGGGGGTGAGAGTAAGGGGCCAAAGGGGTAGACGGGCATCTGTTCGTCCGTTGATGCCTGTCAGCTTTGATTCGGACATGACACCAGACCGATACCGGTGAGATCTTGATAGGCGCAAGCTTACCTTTAGCCTGCCAGCGATAACGCCTAGCGTGCTAGCTACGCGGAGGATAGTTGGTTTATCAGTGTTGATGAGACAGGAGCCCACAAGAGAGGATCTCGATACTCACCCAACCACCTCATACCTGCGCGTTCGCCCATAAATCGTTCATAGCCTTTAACGACCCCCCAGAACGGCTCCGGGACCCAGCTCACGCCGAGCTTCGGGACTTTGCCTCGACCCCCCTTCTCTGCTCCTGCTCCTGATCGTGACCGCGAAGCCAGATCGGCAGGGTAGAAGACACAATAACTGATTTCCTCCACTTGCAGTGCCGGTCTCCCCGTTTCTACGAGTATAGGCTCAGGATGGGCGAAGGGCGCTCTTGGACGCGAGAGGAGGTGGGCGTAACCTAGCTCTCGGATTGGGCCTGGAGGCCCGGGGAGGGAGGCGGAAAGGATAGGTGGGAAGAGGGGCATATTGCTCTTGCTCGAGATCTTAAGACTTCGTATTGGATGATAGGGCCGTGCGATCGATGTTTATTGATGTGCTCGGAGATGGGTGGCGAGCTGATGAGCAGCGATTTGTGCAATGACAATCTAGTGATCTAGGCAGGTAGATTGCGCTGGATACGAGTTGAAAGACAAGCTGCGGAGTCGCGATGGTACTCGTACGAGCTACGAGCTGCGATGCGATGAAACGATGCGATAATGAGGAGACGATGAAAGTTGATGTGAGGCGATGGACAGATCCCTCCGATAAATCCGGGATACGTATCTCGTTGTTGGCACAGAGTATGCTGACGACAACCAATGACAAAGGATCAGCTATGCTCCAGACTCAGCGCCGAGTATTCCAGCGCCGAGTATTGATCTGCTCTGGATGATGCTAGAGAGCGAACGATGAAAGGACTAGTTGCGAGTTGGATCTAGAGTACGATTTGATCATTTGTGGACTAGATAAGTGGAGGGCAGCCTCATCGCAGATTGCTCGAGAACTCGATCAATACTTTAGCCGACGGACCGTTGGTTGTACTGTACGAGGACTTGATTTGCAGATTTGTAGCTCAGAGAACTTTCTGACTGGATCGTCCGCTGCGATCCGCATTCAGCACATCAACTGTACTAGCCAAGTTTTGTCTAGACGACTACTCCAAGCAACAGCAAGCATCCACAAGCACACACGCGCTCGCACCCACTATGTCGATGCCAATCACTTTCCATCCAAAACACCCCCAACCCTTCACGCTGCAAGAAGCCATGGCCCTCGACGTCGACATGCTCGCAGCGGGTACGTCCATATGAGTCTGTCAACACCTATGACTGGTGGCTAATGTCGGGAATAGAAATCACGCGATTGGAGAATTCGATCAAACATTTACAGCGCACGCAGGATGAGCTGCTTGCTTTCCTTCGCGAGACCAAGGAGTCACACAACGAGGACGAGGACGAGGACGGGGACGGGGATGGACATGAGGGTGGGGATGGAGACGATAGTGAGATCCAAGAGGCTTACGAGGACAATAATCGTGTCATGTGCGTCTATCCTCATCTCTATCCGTCCTAATCATTCGTTTCTTTGAATTTCAAGCTGATTTGAATCTATGTTGTTCATGGCGCAGAGCAAGCCAGACTGAGCGAATCGCTCTTATCCGCATTGCCTTACTCAACAAGCTTGGCTCCGATGCTAGGTTAGAACATTACGGTCTCTCTGCTCCTACAACATCACCGCAAATCAGACAACCAGGCGGAGCAATGAGCGCAACGGCGACAGCGTCATCTGAGCAGGGTCGAACAACTTCTCCGAACTCGACTGGGACGACGACGAATAGTACAGCTGTGACAGACGATCCCGAGGCTGGTCTACACTTATGACGAGAGCGATTAGTAAACAATGCATACTATGGCTACATGTATAAGCTGAACCGGATTTCAATGTCTAGTCCGATCTATAATGGCTCAATTCCTAGATGCTACGTGTATAAAGGCCAATGTTCGTGATTATAACTGATTATTAGATGTTGATCTTCGTAAATGTCCTTCTTCAGCCGCTGATGATCTGATCTAGCAATCACAACCGCTTAAGCACCAATCCATCGCTTCTTCATGGCGGTGGTGTTGCCGGCAGCGGTAGTAGCGACGCTGGCGAGCGAGCTGGTGACGGAAGCAGCGATGGAGCTGATGGTGGAGGCCTCGTCGGAGCCAGTGAGGTTGGCAATGATGGAGGTGAGGTTGGTGGAAGAGATGGACATGTTGGCGGTGGCGGTGTAGTTGTCCATGCCGTTGGTCACGTTGTAAGAGTATGACGAGTTGTATGCGGACTCGGTCACGTTGGCGGGGATGGTGCCGTTGGTGGAGACGGTGAGGTTGGAAGCGGAGCATTCGCCATCAAGGAAAGTGTTGAGAGTGTAGTTGCCAACGCTGATGTTACCGATGGTAGGGTACGACTGCTCGATCAAGTCGAGGCCGGCAAAGATGCAGTCCGAGCAGAGAGCGGTGTAAGGGATCGACTCCAAAGTCATGAGGCCGGTAGCGTTACCTCCGAGAGCGAGAGTCTCGATGTAGGTGAGGGTGAGGTTGGCGCCGAGGTAGCCTGACAAGTCGGTAAGGACCGAGGTGGCGCAGAAGGTGCCGTTGGTCGAGTTGTATGCGGTCGAGTTGATGGGGATAGACGCGTTGGCCATCTGGTATGGGTCGCTGGACTTGAGGCAGAGGACCTCACGAGCCAGGGGCTGGACGTCGAAGAAGAGCGCGATGGTCTCGTTGGTCAAGCCGAAGCTTGAGCCGAAAAGGGTGAGGTCCGAGGCACAACCGGTCAAGATGGTTGAAGAAGCATTTTGGAGTGTCTCGGCGCTGCAGGGGTCGGCAGAGCAGTACGAGGTGAGGTACGAGTCGACATCAGGGATGAGCGAGCCAGTCTCGTTGAGAGCTAATGTGGGTCGGATCAGCACACGTCTTTGGATGTTGGCAACCACAAAAGAGACATACCTGAGATGATAAGGTCAGTGCGAGCGCATTGGCCGAACGTGGAGTTGGCGGAGATGACGCTGGTCAAAGCAGTCTTGCATTCTGTGGACAGGCTAGGACACGAGACGGATTAGCTTCAGATTCAGTATGAAAAGAGTGAACGATATCGCCACTCACAAGCTTGAGACGGTCGAGATAATGGACGAGGTGGACAGAGCCGAGGCAGTGGATGCACCGACGGCCAGAGCGAGAGCAGTAGTTGAGCGCATTGTCGTTATGGATAGATAAGAGTTTGGTATATACAGTGCGTTTCAGTAGATATGGGATGAGTGGGAGAGAACTGTGTAGAGGGGGGAAGTAGCTTATATATGAAGCTTCAAGCTGTGTTCAGTCCAGTATCCAGTGAGCAGTGCAGCGAGCCAATGTAGGAAAAAAGCGATGAGCTATGACATCTGCCAATGCTAAATGGAAAGTTCTCGGCTCTCTCGGCGCCAGTGCCCAGTACCCAGTGCCCAGAGATCAATGCCATTGAGGGATGGAGAGGAGCATGACAGCTTATCGCCACTCAGAGTAAGTAACGAACCCTTATGACATGCGCAGCGACGTCACTGCTCGTACCTTGTCTCATTCGAGGGTGAGTCTGTATAGCAAGCAATACAACGAGTCATGATGCTTAAAGGGTGACAGCACTGTATGTCAAGAGGATGATGAACACACAGGCACTAGAACTGCCCAACTGAAATTTAATCAGAGGATGACGTTGCTCTTGGGCTCGTGCGCCACTGCCGATCCTACTAAATCTACTTCTCAGGGTCACTGGCATTACTCCGCACAGCCACTGACGCCCGAGCCACCCCTTTTCTGGTCCACCCTTATAAAATAGTATGATATCATGCTATTCACTCTAGTCTCGCGGTCATGGCATGTGGAGTGTGAGCACCATGGCAGCAAGATGAGTCAGGTCTTACTTCCCGAACAACGCTTGTCTCAACAGGTTACAGACATGGCATATGGGCTCCACTCCACTACTCGTACTGAACATAACGGAGTCTAAACTAGCGCTGCAACATGACTTGCGCTATCAACTGAATACCACCCACCTCAAGCGGTGGCTTCCACAAGGTTTGCCGACACTTGCGAGCCAAAGGTATGAATGGCGCTCGCACCGTCAAGAGAAATCTTGACAGCTGTAGTATTCATAACGTAGCTGGTTCAGACAAGTATCAGCTTGATTTTTCGGTGGCTCAAGACCTGTCAACGGCTTAAGATCCTGTGTCACCATACTTACCGACTGAGGAAATGAGGCAGGCCAGCAAACTGCGGTCCGTACCGCGCGGCGTTGTCATACAACTCGTGAATCGGCAGAGCCAGGAGCTTCATGTTGGCGGGCGTGGCGAAGACCTCTAAACATCGTGGAGTGCATTAGTTGACGCAATTGACAATTGAAACCATGCGATTGCTTACTGCTCGAAGGCAACCTAACGAGATACAACTTTTTGCACTCCTTGGGTTGCGAGCTGTGCGCAGGAAGGTAGGGATACTAATGCGCTTGATATCAGCGCGAGCACCAAGACCAAGAGGTAAGTGAAATACAGCTCACCAGGAAATTGTCAAAGTTGGGTCGCCACCAGATACTCAAGCACTCGTCCACCACCCAGTCTTTGCCGCATGCAGGCATCTTCCACTGCGATGCGTTGCCGCAGAACGAGGCGTCTCGGGGGTTGCAAGGGACCCCAAGTTGCTCGTTCAGACGAGTAATTAGGCCGTCGGCATCGCTTTCCGAAGGGTCCAGATAGCCGCCGGGCCTGTTTGAAGCAAAGTCAATTGACGTCAGCATCGAGTTGTATTTGGCATGACGAGGCTAACAATTTATAGAAGGCGTTGGCGACTTGGAGCACCAATATATGGGCCACGCCGTGCACCTATCATAGGCCAGGTCAGTCCTTTGCAGAGCAGCAGCGAAGTTGGAAAGATAAGTAAAATGCCCACCATGGCAATCATGACGGCTTCGATCGAACGACGGACGCCGGTCTCTTCAAATTGATCTTGAAGACGCTTCATCCTGCCCGCGACGGAGGTATCTTCCTCGGGCTGCGCCTCTCGCTCGCTACGGGTACGTAGCGTGCGGTTCAGTTGTGTATCGATGTGAGGAAGGCAAGTGCGCAGGGGAGGCAGAGGGGAGGTTGCGACTTACAGCATTTGATAGTTGGCCAGCGGGTAGCTGCGCTAGCAGATGAGCGGGACGCAAGCGCCGAGCAGGGGCACTCACACTTGGATAGTATCGTGGCTCATCTTGGTGCTAGTTCGTATGGGTGAACAAGAAGGGTGTGTTGTGCGAGGTATCAGAAAAGAAGAGGATGGTAAAGAGAAGGAAAGGAAAGGAAAGATGAGGAGAGACGAAGCTGAATGAGGACATATATACTTTGTGTCCTGGTCGCAGTGTTGCGCACAGACCTCTTCTTCGCGGGCAAAGTGGCAGTCTTCACTTCAAGAAATCATAATATCATCACATGCGCAGAAGCACTGCGTCCGGGGACGAGATGTATACAACGAAATACGGAAAATATAATAGTAGCAACCAGCAGATACTGCGGTCCGTATTACACACGAGGGATGCCTACTATTAGTGCTGGCAGGAAGCACAGAAGATTCAATCGAATCATTCCTGTTGTATCTGGTACAGCTCATGAATCGGAGCCTAGGCATACACCGCCACTGCTCCCTCGCCATCCTTGGCAACCCACACCCCGCCAATCTCGACACTGACATGCTCCGAATCACAGCCTTTGACAGGACACTGCCACCTATACTCATCAGGCTTTTTCTCCTCCGCGGCCTTCTTCGCTTTGTTCCTTTTCGAACTGCGACTCTTCTTTTTGGGCGGTGGCGAATCATCTAACACGGGAGGATGTCGGTCGACAGAGGCTAGTTGGTGCTCCGTCTTGGGTGTCGATAGGTTATCGAGACACTTTTGATCAATGAGATGGCCGCATCGCAACGCCCACACGCGGTCGAGCGGGGTCCGGTATGCCCCGGACACAAGCAGTGCTTCTGAGCAGTCGGCACAGATAAGATGCGGTTTCCGCACAGCCGCGGGCGCTTTCAACTTGACTACCTCTCCTTCGTCGTTGACGACTATTGGCGCATTGGCAGTATCTTCTTCCACTTCGAAATTGGCAGAGAAACCGTCCCGCGGCTTATCGTATGACGGCAGTGGGACTTGCGCGATGATGGTCTGAACGTCGTCCTCCCTTCTGAATGCACCGCCGACCCCAGCCGGCCCTCCGTCACCTAGTGCGTTCGCGTACATCATATTGAGTCCTGCGGCCGCCGCTCCAAATGCTCCAAACGCCAAGCCCCCTCCCACCCCTCCTTCTCTCAACAAGTTGATCTGCTGCATTATGATATTGCGTCGAGCTGCCCCACCGGCTGCCTCGTCATCGTATAGATGATTCCGCATCAGCAACTCGCGCATACTTCGCGCTGGGACCGCAGGAGGAGCGGGAGCATAGTTGATATGACGACCGCCGTTGCGGAGGACGGCCCCGCCCAGCCGGATAGGCATGCGTGCAGCAGCATCAGGGGGATTCATCGCGGGTGGAGAAGATGCTTGTCGGCGCCGCTCGTTGTCGCCCAAGATAGCATCGTGCTGTTGCCCGCGTTGCTCGACTGTGCGGTTGAGTACTATGATCATCGAAGAGTCAATGGACGATGGCACACGCAATCAGCGGCGTGCTACACAATCAAATGTCTACACTCACCGGCCATTGCTCTCCCAAATTCTTCGCCTGCAGGCGGCCTGGGTATTCTTGGCGCTACGTTGGCCCCGGTTATAACAATATCATCGTCGCTCCCCGTCTCATCCGCATCATCGCTGTCGTCCGCTTCGAACAGGCTGCCCGCGCCGTCACCGTAGTCGGTATCAGCGTCGTCATTACTGAGACCATCACTGTCGTTCTCCACAAGTTCGATATCGGAGTCGTCTTCTGCCCGGAGCGGACTGGGAGGAGCGACGCGCGGATTTGCTGTTCGATTTGGTACATTGTTAGAAAAAGGGCGTGCAGTTCGCGACGGTGCCAGCGTGGGTGGACGAAGTGTATTATCGAGTTGTGCAGCTGGAACTCCGTCTGCCGTCGGTTGGGCCCTCTCTCGCCGACTGTCGCTCAGTATCTCGCCGAGACCGCGCTGATCGCCTGCTCCATTTCCGAGATGAGCCGTTCTGACGCGTCTCCTACTTCCTTCAGCAGGCCCGGTATTCACGATATCTGGGCCGCGGTCGAAAGCTGATCGATGGCTGCCTGAGGCTACATCAAAACCGGAGGAGTTTGGACGGTGTCCCGGCAGCGACCCTAGCGGACTGGCTTGTCGTGAAGCTGATTGAGAGATAGCACTGGGTCCGTTGTTTGATACAGCGTAGAGTGGGGGTGAAGAGGACGGGGAGCGAAGGTCGATGGACAGCGGCATGACGCTGTTGCTCGGCCCAGATATAGAGTGAAAGTAGAAATGGGATTTGATCACAGTTGATTGACTGATCATTGCTGGGACTGAAATCTGAAACGCTGTCATTTACGGTGGCAACAGCTAAACAGCTCTAGTTCTACACAATGGGGCCTCCACAAAAAATGTTGATTGATTTACCGACATCCTTTACGGTGCATATAGAATCAGCTCGTTCGTGCATGTAAGGACGCTTCAACCAAGTCAACGAATTGAACTACTATGATGAACCTCTTGCCTAGAGCTAACGGCGTCAGAGAAATAGCCCGGTGTGAGTACTCTGGCTTTTCCTTTCAGATATGTAGACTGCGGCTGATACCTCACCAGCACGACAATTCTGCTCGACCTGCCGCTTGCTTGCGAAAGTCATCAAGCCTGGCGAACCATCTCGACCATCTCGGCCGAGCATCCCTCATGGCAATGCTCGAACTAGGGAAGCTGGGTCGCCATTAGTCAGAGCTGGCAGGAAGGCGTTCCTGGCTGGGTATGATTATCCGTCATCACTTCCCCCACATCAAACTGGGACTGAAAAGAGAAGAGAACAAGGATCGACCGCGCTGCGTAGTGGTCATTCCGCCAAAGTCCAACGGAAAGAACGCATCCGTCCAATCAGCCAGGTGGACCTGTATGCCGAGTCTCGGCCAATGAGCCGCAATCCGGCGGGACAGGGAAGGGACTCAAGAGTTGGCGATGAAGATGCGATAACCGCTAGGAGAAGGGAATCGGCCTTCGAGCGGATAGACGCTACTCGACCTCCCACTGCAGGTCTGGTATCGGACGGAGGTAAGGGCAAAGTGAGTGAGCCGTTTGTCGCTGTGCAATTTTCGGCTTCTGCAACACATGAACAGCGATCCTGGCTGACGTCTGCCCAGATCAAATTTGTCGGTATCAACCTAGAAACAGCCCTTCCACGGATATTTCAAACAAAACTACAGATCTTCCGATCACCGCTATTCACCCTCCGCGCCTATCCATCACATCTACTTCCAGCACGACCGGCACCTCCATTCCCATCCCACTTATCCGCGCGAGAGACGTACGATGGCCCGTGCGTCTATTTGGCTGTGGTCAGCAGTAAAGTCCAAGTTGGCAAGCTTGCCGTAGAGCGCAATCGCTCGAGGAGGCGGTTCAGAGCTGTCATTGAGAGCGTTGTTAATGCCTCGTTAGGTATTTCAGCAGATGAAGAAGTGTTAGAGCTGGTCACCCCTGGTACGTTGTCTCCGTTCAAGCATTGTCTTCCTTTATGACTGATATACGATACTCGATAGAATACGCATATATCGCGTCTGTCACTGCTGCAATACACGACGCACCCTTCGAAGACATTGTCACTGACGTGGTCAAGGGTCTGAGGCATCTACAGCGAGTCCAGCCTCGGCGTCGAGGAGATAGCGGAGGTCGCTTGCCCGAGCCGAAGTATTTACTTGGTTCAGTAGCTCCGACAAACACCATGGGTGACATGCGATCACCAAGAATAGCTGGTCAGTGAACGCGTTGGTTGACCGGATATCAACGACTTGTAGCGGTGATGCATACGTGGCTGGGATGATCTTCTGATGCTCGGGCTTGTGCTCTGCAATCGAAAACAGGAATGTCTTTCAAAAGCTTGATGAGATCCAGTATCATAGACGCTCAAATCATTTGAATTGTAGACGCTATGCTCCTGCTTATCAGATGGGGAAAGGGGGAAATCTAGTCCCGAGATGCGAGGGGATAAGCGACGGTTGGGCGGTGATTGGTTGCGTAAACAATATCACACATGATTAAGTAAGCCTTGACTAAGCACAGTACCGTTCGGTGTCCAGTTTACCCTGTTTTCCCTGTTTACCATATCACAAAGTTATATTCCACAGCTCTCTCTTATATTCCTTTTTTCTTCCTTTCTTTCTTTCTCTTCTCTCTCAACCAAAACAACATCAAAACATCCACAATGTCCTTCGCCCAGATTCAGAAGCCTGCCCCGTGAGTCCTGCCCTCAGTCCGCTGTCCGCTGTCCTCGTCACTGTCGCTGTCGCCGTTGTTGCCGAGCACTGCGCATGTGCTGTTCGATATCGGATATCTCGGCCGAGCTTTTTTGCTCGCGCCATCGCTCGTGTCCGACTCTGTCCGAGAGCCACCAACATCTCACACTTGGCGTCAGCTATGTGGGAGAGGTCAGCAACGTTGACGCGGGCAGCGATGGCAGTGACGCCGACCTGCATGGATGTCACCTTGAATGAGCTATAGCTTACACTGCTCGTTTCTAGCGACTTTGCCGGTACCGCCGTCCAGGACGGTGCGTTCGAGGAGATCAAGATTGCCGACTTCCAGGGCAAGTGGTGAGTGAAACGATCAAGTGGTCTCAACATGAACGACCACGCTAATGCTTATCGCTCTTAGGGTCGTCCTCGTCTTCTACCCCATGGACTTCACCTGTGAGTGCCTTGTCCTCTGACCTTCACTTCTCAAGTACTGTCGCTCATACCATATTTGTGACTCGCAGTCGTCTGCCCCACCGAGATCCTCGCTTTCAACGCTGCTCTTAAGCAGTTCGAGGCTATTGGCGCCGAGGTCATCGCTGTCTCTACCGACTCCGAGTTCACCCACCTCGCCTGGTCTCAGACCAACAGGAAGGAGGGCGGTCTTGGCCCCGACCTCAAGTTGAGGCTCGTGAGTGGCACATATCTCACCTTGTCCTTTGTGCTTTCGCTGACAAGCCTGACCGTTGTAGCTCGCCGACCGAAGCCACGCCGTCTCCAAGGCGTACGGCGTCCTTCTCGAGGAGGAGGGTATTGCTCTTCGCGGCACCTTCTTCATCGACCCCAAGGGCACTCTCCGTGCTTCGCACATCCACGATCTCCCCGTCGGCCGTTCCGTCGAGGAGACCATCCGTGTCATCAAGGCCTTCCAGTTCACTGACGAGCACGGCGAGGTCTGCCCCGCCGGCTGGGAGGAGGGCAAGGACACCATTGACACCGCCAACAAGTCCGCCTACTTCTCCAAGCAGTAAGCGTCTTATCCCACCTTCACCCCATCATTGCAAGGAGAAAGGTATAGAGTGTTAGATGTCAAATTGGCGAGAGCGAGAAAAGAGATAGAATGGAGCTCTACCCTATAGAACCAGAGTTGCAATCATAGAGTGCGGAAAGACGGATGTCGATACTCGATGGATCAATTGTCTATCTTGTCACAAACGTCCTGCTCGTCTCTCTACCCGCGTCACTCTTTTGCCCAGGCTACACATGAAAGATAAGAATATAAGTTGAAGCCCCATCGTTATTCGCAGGGCTGCGAACGAAGCGATGGAAGTTGACAGCGCTACCGGCGCCGACGCCAGTGAGAGTAAGCGGAAAGTGGAAGCCTCGCCCAGTGCAGCAAATAAGAAGGCAAAGCAATAGCGAGCGGGTAATTGTCTTGTTTGCGAGGATCCTGTAATAATTTGTCATGTTGGCGCGGTAATTCTGGGAACGTCTGTCTTATTACCACTGAGACTATATTGCTTGTCATCATCATTGCAGTTGAAGGCACTAGTCATTGTATTACCAACACGACATGAACTGATATGCATATGCAATGAATCGTATGACCTCTTCTACTAAGACTAATGCGATGGCTAGTGCGTCAATCCAGCTTTTCGTGCTCTAATGTTATGGGCTCAATCTTGGCTTCTTGCCTCTGCTGAGCAGGGAACGGCGACACAGGAACTTGACCCGTGCCCACTATCAGTGTCCAAGTCAGCTATGATGCTATTTGTATAATTGGTATGATGATCGACTGCCAACTCACCTGGAGCCGCGGGGAGTAAGAGGTCCTTAACGATCTCCTCTGCAGAGGATAAGACGCGCTTGCACACTGCGCCCCACACGCCGGAACTGATTGAACCTATAGCGCACCGAGAGAACGGTCTTATCAGTATTTCCCTTCGCACAGTCGACAGAAACGAGCAGAAAGGGTAGACGCACCGAGAGGCGCGCTGGGCGCACTCAACAACCATGCGATGGGATACGGGACCCAGCCTTGAGGTAGCCAGAATATGGGCTGTTTGCGATACCACCAGCTCGTGAAGAACTGCGCTCCGGTGGTCAAGATCCATATGAGTGAGGAGAACTTGACCGCGAAAGAAGTCTTGGATGATGTGAGGGTCGTGTCTGATCGCATAGGTTCCAATTACATTGTCAGCTTGTAATATGCGTATAGTTGAGGATACGATGGGGATGGAAGTTTGACGCACTGTACTTCTCGAGATCGGCCACGGCCTTGTCGAGCTTGCGCTTCAATTTGGCCCATTTTGCGAACTCGTCCTGAGAGCTAGTCCGGCCCAGCTCGGCCTTATCCTCCAGTACCTGTTTTCGCAGTTGTCGTTGTTTCGCAGCTGTCCCAGCGAGGAATATCCGTGAGTACAGCGAGAATGCCTAGTGTCAATATCTGTCAGCTTGGCGGCTTCATGACTGATCTAACCCTTGTTTGCGGGGTACGAAAACTACTTACTACCTCCTGTAAGACCGATTTGCCCACCCATGATACGATCTGGGTGAAGAGTACCACGAGGAATATGAGGAGGGCGAGGTTGAGCATGGCGACGGTGATCTGATTCTAGCCTGACCTGATAGCTATATTCTATCCAGAAGTGTAGTTATCCTTTCGTTGGCCATGCAATACTGACTGACACGCTGAGCATGTATGTCACGAAAAAGTGATGACGTGTACAGTCAAGCAGGGCTAGGGATAAAATAGTAATAAATAGTAGTCCGAATAATGATTACTTGTTCGTACCGCCACTTTGTGCCACTGTTGCCACTCTGTGTGCTGTATGTAGTCAATTACCCTGAATGTTGTCAACCATGCAGACACGAGTAAAAGCAAAACAAACATAATGAGAATGAATACGAGACATCCCTTCGGTACCTTCTCCCCCCTGTTAACATTGTCATAACACGCGACCATCCACATCGGGCATCGCACAACTCATACATACATACCCGACCACGACGACCAGCAACGACCAACGACCAAAGCAGTCTAAGTACTGTCCGAATTACGAGCCACACGCGCAGCGAGAGAAGAAGGAGCATCGCCCAACATACGCGCCGACCAGTCCCCATCACATATGGCAGCCAGGAGGGCGTCGGCCAGATTGTCAGCCGGCGAAGATATGAACGGCGCAGCGTCAAAGAGGAAGAGCGTAGTAGCGGGCAAAGACGCCGACGATGTGTCAGGAGAACCAGCGACGAAGAAGAGGAAGCAGGTGGTGAGTGATAGCTTGTGTACCCAACAAATCATCGGTGTCATGCTGATTTATCGTGATGCTATTTGTTCTTTCCGCTCTCAACGCTGCATCTGATCAAAACAGCCAAAGAAACAACGTAAGTGATCATTAGATTATACTCTTCAATGCAGCTGCTGACCCATCCCGTAGCCGCATTCAAACCTCAACCTATGCCGATACTGAACTCGTCCGATACACCTCCAGATGAGATGGACGAACCTTTGTCTTTGGGTGCTCCACCTTCGGAGCGCAAGATTGCACGACGTCGAGAGTCCACCCGGGCGATCCGAGAAAGACAATGTTCCGCTTCACCGCCGCCTGCATTGATACTAAAATCCAGCACGAGTACTGTTTCGAAGAAGCCTCGGACGGGACGGGAGGGTTCGAGAGGGAAAAGCGTGGATCCTGTTCGAGCCGCGGCCAACACATCTGATGATCCACTAGCAGGAGTGGAAGAGACCAGCTCTATGAAGAACGCTGCCGCACCCCAGGTGGAACACCTTCAATTCTCAAGATCGTCTAGACCAAGACCTTCGGCACCTCGGCCATCGTCTCCCCCTAGGCGCACATTCGGGCCTTCCGGATCATCAACGGCAGCTGGGCCATCAAACCATCTGTCCAGCTCAACAATGGGTCCACCGACTGGCTTCCAGAGGAAAACTCGCAAGTCCATGGCGAGCTATCAGAACCTCAGCAAGGAATCGGTCGTGCCCTTAGCCGAAAGCGAGACACCGGTGATCAGAAAGAACCAAGAGTTGAGAGGGGGCCAGGCGCGGAGAAGCTCGTTGGATCATCGAGGTGGACGAGCGAGTTCGAGCTGGGGCAAAGGAGAAATCAGTAAGCTGCAGATAAGAATCTCCGGGCGCCGATGCTGACTGGCACCGCTCTAGCCATGCCGCACAAGTCTGTGGATGCCAAGCTGTTCTATCGACATATCCCTACGGCTTATCCTGATCCGATCAAAACACGCATGTTGCTCGTATGGTGTGCGAACCGCGCAGTCGACGATGCTTTAACACCGTCCTCGAGTAGTAGCAGGAGCAAAGGCAAATCTCGGGAAAAAGAGGAGCGAACCGATCAAGGCGACCAGTTACTCAAAGAGATAATGGAGGAATTCGTGCAGAAGATGAAGAAAGGTGTCATCAGTACCGACACGCTGAGCAAAGCTGTGGGTTCACATTGTGGTGGCCAACAAGAAAGAGATCTTTGCCGAGGCTGATGTACATTTTGGGCGATAACAGGGTCAAGATACGAATATGTCGGGTCTGAAACCGCATCCGAAGAACGCCGTCAATCGACAAGTGGAATCCACGACAACAGCATTGATCAAACAGTGAGGCATGCCTTCGCTCTCGCTGCTCATTTCACAAGCTGATGATCGATTTTCCCACTCAGGCACAAAGGGGAATGGACGCAATGGTCATCTCTTGTGCATGCTGCCAACTCCAAACAAACCGAAGTGATCCGTCGTTTGGAGAAGAAGCGGCTTCTGAACATGACTGCTACGCCTGACTTGAAGCTTGCGGGAGGGTGGATGCGGCAAGCGGCGGAAGTTGCTGATAGGGTCATTGCTGAGGGAGAAGGGGATCTATCGGCTATGGGCGAGTTCGCGGATGTCGAGTACAAGGTGAGTTCACTACTGTTCTATCCCGAAGATCGAGCTGTGGAATCGAAAGATGAAGGAGGACAGAATGTTGAAGCTATTTATTATCACACAGGTCGACACCTTGCTACAGTCCAGTCACGTAGCGTTACAATTCTCTCTGCAAGCCACCCGATTCCTCGATGGCATCTTCTCCTCCCTTACTGCCGATTTGCGCGCACGAGATCGGCTGGGTCTCCCTTCCGACTTCCCGCAACACACAGGCGACGGACCGGACACTGCTGCCGTGCTTTCTACTGCTCGAGCTACATCTCTCGCGTCTACCGACGAAGCCCGGACAAGTGCGACCGCGGCAGGAAAGAAGAAGAAAGGGGATGCTATGTCTCTATTGCGCGCACTCGCATCCGCAGAGAGCAAGAATCAATCGGAGGACACTGTAGCGGCTGCAGCCAAAGTCGCCCCCATGCCAGCTATGGCTACGTCGTCAGGTGGGCTTGGCTCGAGCACGGTACTGGCATCGTCATCTATGACACCGAGAAGACCGACGGCGGGAATGACTCCTCGACGGCCGACAGCTATGAGCACTGGTCCGGGTGGATTGGCGCCCAGTACCACGCCCAGAAGGGGGTACGGCAAAGCCACTACCCCAGCGGGAGCTGAGTGAGGCGCGCAGTAATAGGAGAGCGAACAGTAGGAAGCGCGCGGCTCTGAGTGTAGCATTAATGGAAAACAAGCGTTTAGACGATATTATCTAGTTGTCCTTTTCCTTTCTTTTGTCGTAATATTCCGGGCTTTTGATAACATCTGTCGATGGCGACAACGCAGACAACGACGCGATACGAGGAGGTATTCAATGGCCTCTACATATGATTGAATAATAAGGGTCACTATATCAATTTGTTGTTATTGCTGCGGTTACTTGTTTGACCGGCTAAAGTGACCGGTCAAGGCCGATTCCACGAGTACGCTTCTTTCCACATCATGAATCAAGGTCGCTCGCTGTTCATACTACATCCAACTCACACTATCGACAGTAGCTCAATACATCATGTTCTGCTGCGGTCCACGAGAGGGAGCGATCCGCCTCGCATCAAGCGATGCGCCAGAATCAACGCTGCATACCGATTGCGAGAAATCCATCTTGCTCTCGTCCGATCAAGCGGCGGATGGAAACGAACAGGAGCGAATTGAGGACGATCGGGAAGAGGAACTGCTCGCTCGTCTGAAAGATCTGAGGAAGGATATAGACGATGAGAAGCTGGACTGGTAGTACGTCCACCTTCCTTTAGCGTGTTTCGAATATACAGGATTACTGGATGTTCAGTTCAGGTGGCAAAGGCGATTAGCTGATGAGTCGTTTGTGAATGGCGGAATAGCGTTATTCCAAGTGAAGATGAACATCAGGTGCGTCACTAGCTCACGCGACCGAGCCAGAGCAGAAGCAGGGGTTGTGGCTCGGAAGGAGGAGATGGCGGAGGAGCCAAGCTGACGGTCGGTTGCCTACCGGTGATAGTCTGAGGAAGTTGGTGATTCGGAGAAACGGCGTGAATACATATCCGGGTAAGTTGCAAGCTATAACAAGCTAGAGCAGCATATCTATATCGACCTAGCTGACGTCTGCTTGATATGCCAGCTTCACTGGATCAGCAGGAACAGCTCTCGTGCCCTGCTCGTCGTCATCGAGCAAAGCGCTGCTTTTCGTCGACTCGCGATACTGGGTTCAGGCTGAACAGCAGGTCCCAGAAGGATGGGAGGTCAAACGCGTCGGGTCCAGTAGCGGGAGCGGCAGAGATTCCGTCGTTGGCGGCTGGGTCGATTGGCTCCTCAGGGTATGTCCTAACGTCCCATCAACCTCCTAGTGATCGACGGTGTCTTTGCGGAGCTGATGAGGTGTTCGTTGTAGGAGGTCGAAGATGGGTCGAGAATCGGTATCGATCCCAAGTTGATCTCGCTCGGTAAGCTTTCTTTCCGAGTGTAGTGAGCAGCAGCCGTACTGACGCCTCACATCCCTCAGACGCTGCACGATCGATCCGCTCTCGCCTTGAGATATCATCCGACACGCAACTCGTCCCCATCTCGAGCAATCTGGTCGACCGATCACATCCCCCTCCCGCAAGATCCCTGGGCCCACTCCTCCCCTATCCCCTCAGGCTCTCGGGGGAAGACACGCCGTCAAAACTAGCCCGGATCCGCGCTACGCTGACCGACAACGTGACTTCCTTTGCGCCCTTGACAAAACCAAACATGGGCAATCAAGAATGGATATACGTGCTTCCGACTTTACCGGCCATAGCGTGGTTACTCAATTATCGTTGTCCGACAGACATCCCTTTCTGTCCCGTCGCCTACGCCTATTGTCTCCTCACTCCCTCCAAGTGCATTCTCTTCGTCGACGAGCGCAAGATCACGAATGAGGAGTTGAAAGGTCGATGGGAAGAAGAGGGCGTACAAGTCAGACCTTATGGCGTGGAGGAGGTTGCAAAAGCCATCAAGGAGATTACTGGAGATTCGGATGAGGACGTCACGGAGAAGAAAGTGAGAGTGTTCGCACCGAGGGAATGCAGTTGGGCTCTGGCCGAGGCTGTGTCGCCTGTGAGTCATCAACTTTAGACGTGTTCTCTCGACCAGATCAAACGAGCTCATCTTCACTTATCGGACAATAGGCAAAGGTACAGATTATTCCGTGCCCCATCGATACTACCAAAGCAATCAAGAACAAGACGGAACAACAAAACTTCCGAAACGCCTATTTGCGTGATGGTCGGGCGATGGTACGTATGCTCCTCTCTTCGCAAACTCATTACAGCGTGGTGCTTGAGTGTATGGGTAGCAAGAGCTAAATCAGTGTCGGATTGATCAACACAGGTTCGATGGATGGCATGGCTCGAAAAATTCATCTTGAAAGAAGAGCGTAAAGTCGGCGAGTGGGCCGCAGCCCAACAACTAACTCGATACAGGCGTAGCGAAGAGATGTTTGCGTGAGTGGCCGAACATCTTCAAATATAATCGATCCGAGCGTTGACATTGATGTCATAGCGGTCTAGCGTACGAAGACATCTCGGCGTCTGGTCCGAACGGGGGTGAGAATCTTTCTCTAATCTCCGAGTGACGGGACGAAGCAAGACTGATCAAGTGCGCGTCGCAGCTCTGCCTCACTATGTGCCTCACAGAGGTAAAGATAAGTTGGTCGATATCGACTCGACATATGTCATGTGCGTGTCTTATTCCTTTTAGTCAAAATGGGATCGTCGACTGATGATAAGATTGACGGCGTCGCAGCGACTCGGGCGCTCAGTACGAAGGTGCGCAGAACGATGTTCCATATCGCTGAGTGGTACGGCTGACCGTCAGCTATTTATCACAGACGCAACGATCGACACGACTCGTACGCTGTACCTGGGCAAAGATCCTGCACCCGAAGTCAAACGAGCCTACACCCGAGTACTTCAAGGACATATGGCAGTCAGTACCGCTGTCTTTCCGCGGGGTATGCCGGCAGACCGACTCAACATGCTCGGTCGAGCTCCGCTTTACAGCGATGGCCTGGACTTCGGACATGGTATAGGCCATGGGATAGGCTCATATCTGGCTGTTCACGAGAGTGAGCGATATCTCAACCTTCCACTATCACACTATCAGTGTGAAGCTAATCTTGCAATGCGACGTGGCGCTTTAGGTCCACTGTACCCCAAAAATAGCTCGTTTGAGCCTGGGCACATCACGACGATCGAGCCGGGCTACTACAAAGAGGGCCAATGGGGAATCCGTATCGAGTCTGTGCTGTTGTGCAAAGAGATTGAAGTCGCGGTATGTCTCCTCACAGTCACGACTTACGACTACTTTCGCTACAAGCTATGAGCTGATAATCCTTCTTCATTCTTCATTCTTGGGATCGGTACGAATCAGACGCCAGACCCAGATATCACCTCGACGTTCCTCTCATGGGAACGAATCACCCAAGTGCCCATCCAGACTTCCCTAGTGGAATACTCCCTCTTGTCCAAGCCCGAAATCAAGTGGTTGAACGAGCATAACACTTCGGTCAAAGATCTGCTCTTGCCCCTCTTACAAGCTGAGGAGGACGCGGATGCGAGAGATTGGCTGAATCGCGTTACTAAGCCGCACAGGATCTGGCCGTGGACTATTTAGTACGTAGTTGATTACGATGAGAGCAAAGGCAAGTATCAATGTATTATATGCATAGCAAGTGGCAAGTGTTTTGGATGAAGATGGACGCTATGCCACTCAAGTTTGACCAAAGTGACCGGCGAGCAGTGCTGAACCAATCGTGACTGTCCCCCGTTACATCATTTGCCTTGCATACGGCCAACTATAAAGGTAGACAGAGATAGCACAAGCACTACGCATACAGCACATTCTATCTACTACAAGCAAGTGTCCATATACGTATATAGCGTGATGATGAAAAGGGGAAGGAGAAGGGGTGAAATCCTGGTCCTAATCTAACAAACAGTATCGTACAATGATCACTCCCGATCGTACCTTCCTATGTCTTGTCCTGTACTTCTTGTTCTTCTTACCCTGTCGCCTCCAGTTCACTCATTACTTCTTGAGCGCTTACTGCGCTCCCTCTCGTTCTCCTCGGCAGTCATGCCCATCATCAAAGGCATGCCTGGAACGATACCGGCAGCCGCCTCTTCCTCCCTCTTACGCTTACTCTGACTACCGCTAGGTGCCACACCCGTCAACAGCTTCTCCGCATCCTCAGACGTAAAGTTGATGAACGTCGTCTCGCCCCATGAGAAACCGCCGGGCGCAGGCGCGGCAGCCTTGCGTCGTCCAGAAGGAGAACGCGACTTGCTGGGCGTTGTTCGTGCGCGAGCATGCGTGGGAGAAAGAGTCGAAGAGGTGCTGATGGAGGCGACAGCAGCGGAAGCGGAAGCCTTGCGGACTTTCACTGGGGAAGAAGGGAGTCGGGCAATTGGTCGATTGGCCAATGCCGTGTTGATCGTCCCAGGGTGGGGAGGAGGGTGGACCCTGTGAGGCGCGCTGGCAGCACCGACAACGTTGTACTGCACAGGAGGAGGGTGCACAATGAGAGGCGTGTGGGTCAACACTGGCATAGAGCCAGTCTGGGCTGAGGGTCCTTCCCAACCCATGATGGTCTGCTGAGGGCGACGTTGGCCGCGAGATTGCATGACGGATGCGTCGGCCATGCCAACCCTGCGGGATGCGGTCTCCCGTCGGATGACTTGACGCTCAGCCTCCTCCTTGGCTTCCTGCATCTGTACTATTGCTTGAGCGCGAGCGAGATGAGGCGGTAGACCGGCTGATTTCGGTAGAGATGAAGGGTTCATTGTGATACCCATACCTTTCGCGCTGACGGGAAGAGGGTTGGTGCCCGCACGTTGCATGGCCATGGGTTGAGGTTGCATTTGACCACTGCCAAGAGGGAAGGTCGCTGACTGGGGTGTAGGAGGGAGAGGTGATGGAACAAAGGTGGAGAAAGGAGGAGGGTTGATCTGTATAGTGAGGTTGTTCGACACTGATCGTCTTGTCGGTGTAGGTGTGAGAGGCATCGAGCTAAAGTACGGGGCGCCATAGGCGTTGTACGATGGCGATGGATCGCAAGTGTAGAGAGGCTGAGGTCCGGGGGGGCCTGAAGGGATTTGCTGAGGAGCATATGAGAAGAGGTCGCGGTTAGGAGCGTTCCGTGAGGGGACAAATCCTTCTGAGGAGAGACTGGTTTGGGTACCGACATCAGCCAGGTTGCGTATATGTTTCCAGAGATAAGGGTACTCACCTCCTCGTCATGATGTCCGCCATGGGAACGCTCAACATACCACGAGACCCTTCTCCTCCATTCAGGCCTGGGGCGGACGACGGTCGACTCGACTCTTCGTCATTGCCATTCATGGTCATGACGGCCATAGGATCGATTGTGAAGCTCACGATTGAGGGGTGTGATGTTTGTTGCATGAGGTCAAAAGGTGGGGCCAAGCCAACAACGTCCTGCGATGTTGATTCGGGCAACCATGACACGTCGGAGGATGAGGGGTTGTATGTCGATGTGGATTCAAAGGCTGAACCGAGACCGACAGACTTGGATGACATATTGTCATCCGCAGGTGCAAGATCATTGTGAAATGCCGCAAACAGAGTAGTGTCGCTAGAGACTGCCTCTCCCAGACCATAGTCTCCAAACACCCAGTCAAAGTCGTCGACCAGACCATCTGTTGCCTTGTCGTTCTGCCCCGATGAAGGGGTAGGGAGCTGAAGAGTTTGGCTGTCCAGATATTCGGTCGGGTCGAACCACTGTGCGGCTGCAGCTGCAGCTTGTTCCTCTTCCTTCAGGGCGGGCATTGATGTTATAGGCTTAATCGTTCTAGGTTGACGGGAGGAAGAGCCGATAACAGGGTTAGATGCAACACGATGAGCTTGTTGAGCTGGTGTGGAGGGAGTGTAGCTGGGACCGCCAAGGGTGGGCGCTGCTTCGTCCCAAGAGAAACCGCCTAACTGTGAAGGAGTGAGGTACAGCTCGCTGCTTGCGTTAAAGGGGAAGGTATCAGACGATGACCTGGTAGTGAGAGACGGGGTGATAGGTGTTCCCCAGGAGTCGGACGATGAGGAGGAGCGATGTGACACTGCTTGCGGTTGTGTGTTGCTCGAGCTCGCTGATTTTGTTGGGGTGTGGAAGATTCCGATGTTCTCTCCTGTTGACAACGCAGAGTCGAAAGCTGTAGTGACGATCTCAAATGGGTCTGATGGACTGGGCGATGAGATATCTGAGACAGATTTTGCTGGTGGTTCTTTTGGTTCCAAGGGAAGGTCTGCCCAAGATGGAGGAGAGAAGTCGGAGAAGGAAGAAAAGGAGAGGAAGGAATTTGAGTCATAGTTCGCCGAGGGGTCGAACAGATACGACTCTGGTCCGAAGATGGCCTCCATGGTGGCTAAAAGCGCTTGCGCTTGCTATCAAGGTGGTGGCAGGAGAGGGCGCGAGGGCGAGCGGGCGCGAAGCTGAGAAGATTGGTTTGGTAGGTAGATAGGTGGGTAGGTCGAACCGGCGACCGGGCTTGCTGACCAGCCTAGAAGACTAGCTTCGAGGTTTTTCGAGGTCGGTATTATATGTTTGCAAGTATGCGTATGTGTAGCCTTTTGAGCAAGACTGAGCGTGAGCGTTGGGTACGGCGCAGCCGAAGGGTGATAGGAGGGTGAAGGAGAGTGAAAGAGGTGTATAAGATGAAAAGATAATGTTGTTACTCACGTTTGGTCTCGGACCAAGTTTGTGGGAACAAACGAGCAGTATTCGTTCTCTCGTATGCGCGCCTGGCTCTCCGCAGTTCACGGTCTATCGGGGTACAGAGGTGAGGTGACCGACAGGATTGCGATTAGTGCCGATGATGGTTTGCGTCAAGCGTCCCCAAGGTTTGCGGCCACAAGTACTCTGAGAGACGACTGGCACCAGTAGTAGCGTAAGGACGAGTACTCAAAATACCAAAATACCCTGAAATGGATCTTCTCGCGATCAACGCGAGACGGTGTCAATGTGGATGCAGAGGTGGGGAGGTACTGGGAGGGAGCCAAGGCGAGCAGAGGTGAGTGGTGGTCTCTGCAATAGCGAGTGCTCTAAGAGGAGGCGTTTGGGTGTGAGTGGGATTGTTGTTGTCTTTTTTGGCTGGTTGTGCCTGAAAAGCAGTGGGAAATCAGTCGGGTCATATCACCCATCTCTCTCACTCACCTAATTTCCCCACCCAATGGGTCAAATCCACCTCGAGATGCAATGTTCGACAAATCGATTATCGCCGTTGCGGACGTCGGATGGGGATATCGACGAATTATAGGAGCGACGCAGTCTATGCGTTGCGATCTAGATGGATGGACGGGTGCAAAATGGAGAGTAATGCGAGGATAAAGTGTGGCTGCGTATCGGCTAAGAGATGGCTGGCAATAATGATGCTTTGGCGTATCCGTATCGCACAATAGCACAATTGTGCAACAGTACAAATGCGCAATCGACTCTATGCTATTGCACCTATGCGAATTATGCTCGACGCTGGCGCTGATACGAGGTAGATGCAATGGGAGTATGGGATGGGTAGATTTGATGTTGGATATAAGGTTGAAATAGAGGTGAGAAGGGGGCGAGTCGATTCTTGCTTGCGCTTCTCCTTTATCTCTCCTCGCCGCTCGTCGAGTATGCTGCTGGCGTTGGTTGAAAGGCGTCAAGCTACTGCTACGCTGTATGAAAGGTGTGTATCTCCTCTCTGTTTTCCGCTTGCGTCGAGGGGGCCGGATATCGAAAGGTACAGATGTGTATGTGTGTGGGTGTATGAGTGCTTGTAGATGATTATCGGATGGGATGAAAGGAATCCCGTATGGATATGGATCCGAGGGTGAGTCGAGACGAGTCACAGGTCTCGGCTGTACAATGACGATTGCGACTGGCGATTGACGATTGCTGTACTTTGTTCTGGGTGCTCCACTGTTCGAGTCGGCAAGTCTATCTGTCGTGTTGCTAGCTCGACTAGTGCGGTTCAGGTGACGTCTGATGACAACCACGATTCCCAAGTCTTCTAGTCTTCTAGTCTTTGAATGTGATCTATACTAGTACTGAGTACTGTATCGAATGGGGTTCGAGAACGTTTATGATTCTCTTTTCATCACCACTAACAAGCAGTAGCGGGCTACTACAATAGCAGTAGCTTATCGTTCATCGCCAATCCCCAGCCTACTGCATCTCCTATCTCCGGCGATCGCCAGCAAAACTGCCAGAGGCAAAGGTCGTACCATACCGAGCTACTCTGCGTAGCAAGCAGCGACCCGCGCCGCCCCAGCACTCCCATCTCTGCTGCAATCGCAGCTGCACTGCTGCCGCTGTTCCGCAGACGTAGACCGTACACCGTTCAACGGCTCGACTCTCGATCTGCGTCGAGATTGCGAGTCAATATCGTTTGTTATTGCCCAAGCGCAATCACGGCATTCCACAGGATGTCTCACTTGGTTCCTCCGGCGTATTTAACAGAGTCGAGCTAAAAGCTACGATGCGACGATTCAACAATACTACGATGCTTCGATGCTACGGCGCTACCGCGCTACGGCCGCAGCCCTAAAGATTGAATTGCGCTTCGACCCGGATAGCCCCTAATGAGCAATAATCATTCAGTGTCCCTGCATGACTCATTCCTCCTTCACGCACCGATGAAGCTACGAAGCTACGAAGCTGTGAAGCTGTGACGCCGTGAAGCCGTAGCGGAGCGGCGGCTAGCGCCAGTGTTAGGCGTTGGCCCTCCTAGCGGCCGAGACATGGAGACCGCGCCAAGGGTCAGATTGGCACAGACGCTACGGTCCAGAAGCCCTAGCCGTAGCCCTAAGCCGTAGCGTAGCGTAGCTTATCGCAATTGCATTCTCTGTTAATTCTCACCCCAACGCACTACGCAAAATGAGCTATGAGCCGATCCGATCCGTGCCGTTGCCTCTGCAGTCTACGGTCTACGGGCCACCCTTAAGCTCGTGGGCCAGAGCTAGAAGCTTAGCGCATGAGAGCCGGAGCGCGGCCGATGATCAGTGCAGCATATTGTGGCGTTAGAACGTGTTTTAGATAAAGTGAAACCTGGTCCTGGTTATTTAGAGAACTGCTCTTCTGCGTAATTTCGTCATCGCTGGCATCATGCCAACTTAATAGGCATGGTGCTTGGCACAACTGCACGATTGCACAAATGCATGTGTGGCATGCCATGCCTTTACGGTATGCACTGCATGTCACGTCCGTCGTTTGCGCTTCGGGGATTTGCAGTGCTTGTAGGAACAGGCCACGTAGTTCACCGAAGTAAGTGAAGGTCGCTTCGGTGATCGTCTAGTCGAGGATGCGAGGCGATGGAGGCTGTGGGCGGCGTTCGTTACCCTCATCTACGCGAGACATCATTCCAGAGGATCATTCATTTCGTTCTTGGTATTGACTTGGTCAAACACCGACGAGCCCAGAGCCCGAGATGCTGATCGTTGATCATACTGCTCAACACAAGTATCGGCACTGCCATATGATCAACGCAAAGTTGACCTCGTCACGAGAGTGTTTCTCTATACAGTAGTCATCATGCCAAGTATGCATTATTACCATTACTGTAATTGCGCATGTGCGACCAACCTTGAGCTTAACGGCTTGACGGGCGAGTTCACAGCGGAGAGTTTGCCGGTCTGACTCTTGACTCTCGACTCTGATTCTCATGATTCTCATGATTCGCATCTCCGTGGCCGTCCGGCCGGTCCGTGCGAGTCACTAAACCTCCGCAATACTCGGCTCAGCTGCCCAGCTGCACATTTGCGTAGTTGGCCAGCTGTCCGATTCTTACGTTGACTTTGACTTTGTTATTGATCTTGAGCGAGCGAGCGAGCAAGCAGAGTCCACCGTCGGGAAATGATAGAGTTGAGGTTTCCCACCGCCCATCGTGTGAGTTATACGTGCTGTTCGCTTCCGAAGCGATTCAATGTGTATCTTATTTCTGTCTAAGATCATGCTGCATCACCTACAGTCTAAGCAAGCAACAATTGTCCCCACCCCTCTTGTAGCACTGTTGAGACCCGACGTCATCGCCTTTCAGTATATCTTGAGTCGCAAAGCTAGTATTCGCGCTATCGGCCAAAGGCTAGAGTGGCAACCTTCCACTAATACTTGCTGACAACGAGACGGGCCAGATCGTCGATAGCTACGGAGCCGAGCAATGTGAGCGTGCCTAAGAAGCAGTCCACGATCGCAGCCAAGGCGGGCTGGCTCACTATACCAGCATCGCTCATAGCTCGGCGAAGACGATCTTTTGAGTTTAACCTCGAGACAATATGTCTCACTCGTTGTGGCAGACCCTGAAAATTTATATCGCCTTCCCAATACTCCCGCTATACCCAATCAAGGCAACTCGCGCTTTCGCAGCGCCATGAGAACACTCTTATCACTCGCAGAGATTGGGTCCTGTCTACTGGACATCACACGTGCACGCGGCTGATTTCCCTCTGCGACACTCCGCTGCGAGCCATGGTCATAACTGCATCCGTCGCTATCGTTCACTTCTACTCTATGTATTTCGCCTTGTTTGCCTACGCTGATCAAACTCCGCACTAGAACTACAGAAACAAGCACTTCTGTCAGCTGACTGGCTCGTACTCAGCTCACATCGGACTGACCTTTGACAAGTCCCGACCGAAGATACCCCTCTTGACCCAGTCGAGCATCAAGAGCATCCGCGTCCGCATAGAAGTCTGCTCGGACCAATAGATCGATCGCCAGGCGTACATGGCTAATAGACCGCCGGCGAGAGACCAGCCTTCGTAGTCAAAGACAGCGCTGATACAAGTCACGACTGTTAGCCGCTGACATCCAGTTTCAGGCTAGAGAGACATACGAGTTTCCAATGTACGCTAAACTGCCCAGGTGTCGATATTCGAATGGCTCGTAGTACATCTCGTCATCCATGTCCGGGAATTCGTTCGCTTCGAGCACATCGTGCTTCTTCGATAATTTGGAGAACATGGCACCGAGGAACTTTCCTTGTTGACTCGCGACTTGCGCAGTCTATTATACGACGAGGTCAGTGCCTGTCGAGTGCATGCTCGCGACGCTCCGCAACTTACAGCGGGATAGCTAGTGATCTTCGTCTGCATCCTCTGGAACAGATCCGCCACTTCGTTCAAGGTCAACTTCTCATCCTTGTCAGTGTCAGACTCGTCAAAGATGTCTCGACTGTAACAAAACAAATCTCAGCATGAGCCGTCCGGCGAGCTGAACGCGACTTGACACTTACAGCTTGCCCAAGGACTTGGTCGCCAGGGGGTACTTCTTTTTGATGTGTTTGGCCATGGCTTGCCACTCCTCGTAATCACTGCGATGATTTGTCAGATAGTGTCTGAGCAGTCGTAATACCTCAGGGGAGTACTCACAGCGACTCGTCTTTGTTCACATCGAACTGGTCCCACAATTCCAAGAGGTCTTCCACCAAGCTTGTGTGAACGGTGGCTGCGTCTCCAAGAGCATATACGGTTCCCTTCGGCGCGCCCTGTACACGAAGGTAGTTGTCGACTTCAACAGCTTTGGAATGGTACTGATTGGGCAGCTTCTCGACGAGTTGCTTAATGAAGGGTTGCATGGCTGAGAAGCAAAGATAAGGAGGTGTGTCGTCGCTGATCGATATAAAAGATAACGTACCAATACCTGTGCTCCAAAGTACGAAACCTGCCGAGATCTCCTTTGTTAAAGCCTTGGCATCCTTGTCTTTGGGATCCTTGATGGACAGGACAACGGTATCTGGTCGGACCTCTTGCACACTATGCAGCACAAGAGTCAGCTCGACCTAGTGCTGAAGCAGAGCAATCTTACCGAGCGTTGATGACAACATCCACGTCGTTCCTCGCGAAACGCTTCTCGGCGTATTGGGAGATCTTCTCAGAATAGGTATTGAGGATATGATCCCGACTTTGAACCACTGTGACCTTGACCTCGTTGGACAGTAGTTTGGGATACTACGCGTGACAGTCAGCTATGTTACGTGTTTATGGCGACAGCTGACCTACGTATTTGAGTACGTCCTCTGCCATCATATCTGCGAGCTCAGCAGCAAACTCAACACCAGTTGGTCCACCACCACAGATCACGAAAGAGAGCAAGCGTTTCCGTTCCTCAGGGGTGGTCGTAGGCAGAGAAGCGAGTTCGAGATTGGCTACGACGTCCATATCAGCTATTGCTACATCGCGCAAGATCAGCTACCAACGCACCCATGACTTTCCGGCGGATCGCTTGGGCGTCGGGGACGGTCTTGAGCTGGTAGCAGTACTCCAAGCCTTTGACACCATGGTTGTTTGTGGTGGATCCAACTGCGATGACAAGCTTGTCGTCTGCGGGAGGCTATCAGATTGTTTCGCAGGTATGATGCAGGGCAAACTCACAAGGAACGTAGCATCGCGTAGCCGCCTTGCCTTCCTCGCTGGGCATTTCGACCTCAATCAACCTCTCGCTGAAGTCGACGTCCATCGCAGCACCCATCAGGTAATGTCCCCGAACACGAGCAACCAGCTTCCGTAAGGGCTCAACGAGCGATCGAGGTTCCACCGTTCCTACACATGCCGAAGGGAGAAGAGGTGTAAAGGCAAAGTACGTTTGAGGAGAGATTAGGGTGACGTTGTATGCGTGAGCTGGGAGTGATTGCAGGAGTGATACAGCCTACAGTGTGATTGAGATAAGCTTGAATTCATCGCAAATTTGCTACAGGTCAAAAAGGTCGATGGACTTACGCCCCAGCCTCCGCCAACAATGACCAATCTCGGCTTGCTGCCCATGTTGCGCTTTTCATCGTCCTCCTCATCATCGAGGTTGACCTCGAGAATGGGAAGGTTCTTCTTTCCACCTCGCCGAGGCTTTAGGCTGAGGGGGTTGCACGGTACTCTGTCCACGTGTCTTTCGGAGTAAGTGAAGGCGTCGTGGAGCAGGATAACGCCGAGTAACACGCCTAGACCCAGTGCTGAAGAGAGCACTAAGCGGACGAGGGTGGCGGTGAATGGATATCTCTGGGCGAACGACTTTGGCGGGATCGCCAGACCTCTTCTTGTAAGCGAGAGCGAGAGGAAAGGTGTCTTCGGCCGAAGTGCGGCTGCGCTAGGTCGAGCATGCGGCAAAAAAAAGTTGGATGAACTTTTGGCAGAAGACCTTGTACTCAGAGTCCGCAATGACGGTATAGGCTGAGCCGCTGATCGGCCAGCGATGGCCGTCACGCGAGGAAGAGGAACCGCTCGGTTTTGAAGCTGGAGGCGAAGCGGATTTGCCGTTCGTAAAGCAGACGGGCGGAACATCGTGTAGTGAAGCGGGAAGCGGAGCCCTGATACCTGTATTCCGTTTCGTCCGATCTACTCGTAGACCTGATGAAGCACGCGGGGAGCGATGGATAGCGAAGTAGAGTCAATGAGCAAGTTGATGTTGATCACAATGGACAACGCAATCTTGGATTTATTTGTGTGCACCCAAACGGAAGCGACGTCATTGCCACACGGTATCGCGATTAACTTGTTTCTCAACGACTACTTCGCTAATTATAGGCTCGCGTGTGCGTCAAAGTATGGGGGTGGCAGTTGCGGTCGAAAGCATTGTTTGAGATCGCTGCAAATGCATGCACACGGCTGGAGCGATTGCGCTGTGGTATCGGATAGAACAGATGTACAACGGTCAAGAGCGGGCGTCGATCAGTCATCCATCTAGCTCAAGCAGCACATGACAGTTGACTCGTAGATGCATAGCAATTGCGTTTCATCGTTCGGCATCCCGCTCGTCTCACCGAATATCATACTTTCGGAAATGATACTACGGCTGACAGACGACTAATGACAGAAACGGGTGGTTGTACAGGGACAGGGACAGAGATTAAACGACGACAGGTGTCTCTCCCTCAACGTCCTTACCTTGCAGCTTGGCAGCAGCAGCAGATCCGTCCGCGGCCTTGTGCGGTCGGAAGAGGAAGACGATGATGAGCAAGTTGAATACCGTCCAGCCGAACTGGAACCAGAATGACGCTTGGACATTGGCGTAGTTCTCGATGCTGCCAGAGCGCAGAGTCAAGAGACCGGCTTGTATCGATAGACCCAGGACGGCGCCGACCTGAAGTGACACTTGCAGCATTGCCCCTGCCACGCCCGACATCTGAGGCGGCACTGAGGTCATCACTGTAATGCTGCAGCAGATTGTTAGCTCGTATTCACAGTCATAAGTGCAGGACAGACGGACTCACTTGGTTCCCAAGAAGCTCATCATGGCGGCCCCGGAGCCAATGATGAAGGCGGGGAAATACCAGCGCCAATATTGGTTGTTGTGGATCTCGCCGCCAGAGTAGATCATGAGGAGGTAGGATACGGCCCCGAGCAGCATCCCCAAGGCGATTGGCCATTGGGCGTGACCGAGCTTTTGGATAAGAGGTGGAATGACCATAGCTGTGAGCAAGGCTGAGATTCCTTGGGGAAGCATTCGGACCGCTGCGATAATGGGTGTCTCGCCGAAGACAGCGATGAATCGCTCGACTAATGGTAGTTGATTGACCTGCGCGACCATGAATATCAGCATATGTATGGGATTGCTGTTCGAGACAATCTATACTCACAGCCCACCATGGGTAGATGCCCAGAGCGAAGACGATCAACAAGGTCATATTGGGGATCTTCCAGAACGACGACGGGAGCAAAGCGTATCCCTCGGGCATTCTTGCCTCCCAAAAGAAGAAGCCGACCAAGAGCGGCCAAGACAGAAGGAATGGCACGAGGAACTTTGCCGTCTTCCAGCCGTACGATGCGCCGAGAGTCAGACCGAGGATGAGGAGAATAGTGGCGACCAGCATCAAGAAGCACCCGACTAGGTCGAAGCGCTTGAACTTGTCGCTTCGCTGACTTGTTTCATCCGCTTTGTCGCCTTTCGTTTTTGGGACCAGCGCGATGGCGGCAAACGCGAAGGGCACACAGACGATAGCGATCATTCGGAAGAACCATCGCCAAGCAGCCTGTTGTCCGCCAGCAGTAATGAAGCCGAATGCCCAGCCAAGACTAAGCCGGTGACATTCGCCAACGCCCCAGACAGCCCGAAGATGGTGAGTGCCACTTGCAGCTCGCTTGGTTCGAAGATGGCCAGGATCAGTCGGAAAGCAGACGGAATCGTCGCCGCACCCGCAATACCGCTCAATGCTCGAAAGACAAAGAACGCGTATTGGTTGGGCATGAAGGAGATGACGATATTGAGCACGCCCAATGCGAGGAAACCATATGCGAAGACGGGCTTGGCCGAATAAAGATCGGAGACTCGGCCCCAGAAGAGCAGGAACGACGCAAAGGTCACAGAGTATGCCGTCTGAGATAGCGCCACAACCCGTCAGCTCCGGTTCGTCTGTCGTGCGGCTAGGACAACTTACAATGATCCATGAAGATGACTCGTAGAGGATCCCAAGATCGGACAGGATCGCGTCGGTGAAGACGAACAGACCGCTATACGATGCGATGTCAAGGTACTGTAGGACCGAGTGTTTCGTGAGCTGGGAGTGGAAGCCTAACGACATGCAGCTCGTGCTGTCACACTTACTTGAGCGACGCTGAAGATCAGGAGGAGGAACCACTTTCGTCTTTGAGACAACTTGATCTCAGCTCCTCCAGAGTGAGCGTTATCGTGTTGGGCTTGTATTTGGCCAGCTTCGGCCAATGATTGCGTTAGGGCGTTCTCGCCCTTGAGGGATTTCTTCTCGGCGTTAGCCCCGGCGTTCAAGTCGACTACGGTCCTTTCGGGATCCGCAGAAGTCGAGACCTCTTCCGAGTCTGGCGAAGGGGATGACAGAACCGTGTCCATCGTGGCGGACCGCTCGAACATGTTTGATTGTGCCATGTTGCTTGCGATGCGGAGTCAAGTCTGTTTAAGTGAAATGTGATGGTGATTGGGTATGAGTGAGCTCTTACTCAAGTAGTCAAGTCAAGTCAGGGACACCTGTGCTTCCCGAAGAAGTGTTCGATAGTCGGAAGCTGTACTCAGTAATGGGAGGCGTGTGGAAGTGGAGCATTCTTCTACCACGCTGGTGAACGGAGGGGTATTATATACCTTTTCCCACCGCACAATGCTCGGTGGGCTCAGTCAGCCACAAGCCAGTTTACAATACGCATGGATGAATCATCAGCCCGAGCCCGATGGCCCGCTGTGGATGACTACATCACGATGCAGAGTACGATAGGGCGATAGGGCGATAGGGCAATGGCTTGGCGCATGCATTTATGCCACCCACACCGGATTGATAATCCTTTGATAAGTGGAGGCGGCGTAAGTAATGCTCCACCCTTTGGTGAGATCTGACAAAGCTACTGTAGATCTGATTGATAAGCTTGAGCACACCTTGATGGACCGAATTCAGCATTCTTTACTCAAACTAGTAGTTCCAACAGGGATGCTGCATACCGCCACATACATACTCCCCAGTGCCCATGCCTTTTGTCGCAGGTGGTCTCAGTAATCCTGCGCGCGACACCTTCGGGGCACATGAGCGAAGCCGTGTCCCCGAGCACCGAGCATCCATTCTTCTCGTTATTTGTAGAATATCACACGTTACCCGTGAATCATTAATAGATCACACTCGATCACTCGATCACTCGATCACAATCGCGTGGCTGACTCAGCTTCGGTATCGCGGCTTCCAGTCAGGGTGGGGAGTGGTTACTAAGCCGCTAGAAGCTTTGTGGAGGTGGAGGTAACAATCATAGCGCACAGGTGCAACAGAACGCGGACAATGAGACGATGACTCCTCTCCTTTTATTGCTTATCAGTGTCATCAGTGCATATGATGTGGACCGCGTGGCGCATGCATAAGATCGTCCAGCATTCGACCGAGCTGATATACAGAAAGCATATTGCTTGCCCAGCTATGTTGAATCTGACTCATGCAGACGAATCAATTTTGCTCGTGCAATCATGCGGCATCGGCCCACGGCCTATGGCCTGGCACTGACGCTGAACAAGAGCTGCTTCTGCTTTCCCTTCTTCTTTGCTCCACCACCATTGGCAGCAGCACCTGATCCACCACCAGCTTGCGCTTCATCGGCGCTACCATTCTGCCCGCCCTGGTCCTCCAGACTCAGCGATCCCATCTGATTACTCGCGCCCCACCCATTACTAGGCGGCGGCGGCGGTGCAGCGACCGGTCCAGCGATCCGTTCTCTCGCACTGGGCTTGTTGAATAACGCCTTTCTTTCAGCCGCTGAAACACCGGCTTTACTTGCTGGTGGTAAACTGGGGAAAGCCGCGTTATTGAGTGGTTTCGTTTTCGTTCGCGCAACCGGGAAGTTGACTGATCGCACTATTGGTCCCGTGAGAGCAGGCGGGGACTTGGAACTGGAGCCAGCACCACCCCCAGCCCACGGCGTGGAATGACCCGAAGACCTGGATGACCCAGCGCCGCCTATTGCGGCAAGGGAGGGGAAGACAGCAGTCGACTGAAGCGATGCACCCGAACCTGGAACGTATCGACCGCTGGGGTTCGTCCTTGGCCTACTGACAGGGTGCGACGCAGCAGCAGCTTCCACTCGATCCCAGACCGACTGCGAATGACCAGGACCTCCTGTTTGTGTAGTTCGTTTGGCGTTAAGGATACGACCGGAGGTTACGCCAGCCCAATTCGACCCTTGACCCGTCGGCGCACTTCCCAGCGAGGGGAACTGTTCTCGTTGCTGCAGAGCAGTAGTCAGCAAATGAACGGGTCCGTTCAAAGCAGATCTGACTCACCTGTACCCGGAAGGCGTTCACAGCTTCCAATACAGCTTTCTGCTTGTCACCTTCTCCTTCTCCATTGAACAGGCTCGCGATCTCACGGACGATCCCGGCCGTTGTGTCGGCGTCACGATCGAACACATTGTATATTGTGTCAAGCATATCATTCGCGCTCGACTCGTTGTTCTTGAATTGCCGAACCGCTGAGCGGAACGAGGACAGCTTGACTGACGAGTCCGAAGTAAGCATTGAGACTCGAGATAACAGTTCGGCATGTCGGCTATGGCATGTCAGTGTGGATTCCCGATGGATTTTGCGGGCACTCACATCGCAGTGGCATCATCGACATCTTCGCCTGATCCGCCAAAGGCCGTCTCGGCTTCTGCAGGAGCTGTGCGAGACGATCCGGCGTTATCTCTACGATTGCTCGAGCTGAGGCCCGTTGCGAAAGCCTTTCTTCTCTTGTTGTCGTCTTGCCGATCCGCCTGCTTTTGTCGTTCTTGCTGTGCGAGTTGAGCAGGAGTAAGCGAAGGTCCGTCGAGCCGTTGGTGTTGGGGCGCATCACGACCTCGTGATGGTCCTGCTTGGCCATCGGCTGGAGCAAGACTGAAGCCGCGACTGCCTTGTGCTCCACGAGCACCACCAGAGCGACGCGAATCGCCCGAAAAGTCGACAGGCAGCTGACGCGCCTGTGCTCGATCCCGCGCACTCATGTTCCCAGTGTGCTGTAACGTTGTTTAGCGCACCTCGACTGTAACAGGTCTCGGCTGAACTCACATCCGACATCATATGTGCCCTCAAGTCCAGATCCGTGCCGAAGACGACAAACTTCTTCTCCAAACATTCTGGCTGGTTGCAGGGGTAGTGGTCTTGGCTACACGCGCTGTAAGCATCGTGCTTGGTCAAGACCAAGGCCGTGGACTCACTTGAAATGCTTTTCCAGCTTGAGGTAATTTTGGAAACTACAAATGACATGTATTAGCAACGACCATTGCGTGGGGATGGTGCATAGTCACTCACTAGACGTCCCTTATGCCTTGCTCTTTGCACACATGGCACTCTTCGTGGTTCGAGCGCATATGCTTGAATAGCTCATCAGGCCCAAAGAAGGCTTCGTGACAGAACTAGTCGACAGCCACCTATTAGCAGGGAAGCATGCAGTAGACCTCGTCTCACGTACCTCGCACATAGGATGCGGCGCTTCCCAGCCTTTCACAAGCTCGATCTCTTTCTCTCCTCTCGGTCTTGGGGGCCGCTGCCCTCTCTTCACTCGCGAAGGGTCATGTAACGGTAGCAGATGCGGAGGGTATAAGACTTGCTCATGGGCGAATCGCGAGAGTTGGGAGCGACACAGATAACAGATCATCAAGCCGTGCGTTGATAGCGTATGGCGCTCGAGCGAGTTCCAAGTGACGCCTTGGAAGGGGCATTCTTGGTATGGGCAGTTGTACCGCAGAAGAAGCAGCGTCTCCTCCATCTACAATCGCCAGATCAGTCTTTCGTCGCGGTTACTCTGTCGAAATGATCGATGACTCACCATATCCTCATCTTCAAAGACGACCTTCAACGGTCCATCACTGTAAGGGAATTCCCCGAGATTCAATGTCCCAGGCATGGTCAACCCGTCATACCACTTCTCCCCTTTTGGCAAGCTGTCGACTTTCGCCTGAGCGGCCGCAATGACCTTGGCTGGCGATGAGGGGATGTGGTGGTCTGATGGGAATGGAGTGTCGGGGGAGCGTGAGAAGAGCAAAGAGGGAAGAGGCGTCTTGCAGAAGGTGCAATCATCTTTCCTACGAATGCCGTCAGCACGGGTAGAGTGAATTCGTTGAAGAAGTGCTCACTTGTAAAAGGTCCGTAATCGCACTGCACAAACGCTATAGGTAAGATAAAACATCAGTAATGTTCATAGCCGTGACAAAGACGACATGACTCACTGGCAAGTTCTATGTCCACAGATACCGACACTCCAGAAAGTGATGGGTTCTGCACAGATGAAACATTGTACGTTCTCATCGATTTCTGGCGGGGTAGGAGCTACAGCAGCGTCTGCTTCTTGATGAGCTAGCTTCTCAGTAGATGTCTCGGTCGGGACAGTGCTACTGGCATGTTCTGCATCGGGAGGAGTGATAGCTGGCGGAAGTGAGGCCGATACTTTGCTTTGCTCCTGACCGTTGGTTTTTGCGGGTTTGGTGGATGACGAGAGACCAGATGTGAATGCTTGTCGGCGCGACATGGCGGAGGGAGCTTGCGGTGCAGCGCGACCGGTCTGTGGGAGTCAGGGGAGGGGGGAGAGGCGAGATTGGATGAGGTGGGGACGTCTGTAGACCAACGCTAGACTATCTATGGGTATTCGGTAGTAGTTGATGTGGCCGATACAGAATCCAAATCTCAGTCATGCATCGTGCTCGTACTCGTATTTCACTCAGATTCAGGCGTCATATCGGCTCCGGCTGGCAGTCGGTGAATGACGTGTGGCAGGATGATAGAATTGATCCCGTCCAAAGGTGCCCCGAGCTATGGCTTATGGGTCCCGAGACGGTGTTGGCGTCACCTCTTGACTGTCTACGCGACCTCTTATTGTTGTCGTGCGCATCCTCATATTGGCATCGCAGAGCACGGCCAGATACCCTTTTCTTGACTCACCTGCAAAATCGAGCCACCAGGTCAGCTTTTTCTCCCAAGTCTGGCAGGCCTGCACTTCGACCGATTCTCCGAGATCAAACACTCTGGTAGCCCTCGTACACCTCGCACCTGGTTGGCACCATGGCTACGTCCATGAGGGGTTTGACCCAGGTACGTCTATGTCTGCTCTACTTCGACATTCACATTGGAGACAGGCTGTAAAGACTACGGCTCACGAATCTTGCAGTACATCTCGGACCTGCGAGCATGTCGTGTCCGAGAACTGGAGGAGAAGAGGATCAACCGGGAGATGGCGCACATCCGGCAGAAATTCAAAGATGGGAATCTGGATGGATACCAGAAGAAAAAGTACTTGGCCAAAGTCGTCTTCACATACATATTGGGGTACAAAGTGGACATTGGTCACATGGAAGCTGTCAACTTGATCAGTAGTACGAAATACAGCGAGAAGCAGATCGTACGTCAATCTCATTGCCTCTCTAGCTGGAGTGAACCAAGCTGATATGTGCTTGGCGAACAGGGCTACCTCGCTCTGACGTTGTTGATGCACGAGAACTCGGATCTGATACGGCTCGTCATCAATTCCTTCCGAAAGGATCTGGAGGACCATAATGAGATCAACAACTGTCTCGCATTACACGCTATAGCAACGCTAGGAGGAAAGGAGATGGCAGAAGCACTTGCAGATGCTGTCTATCGGGCAATGATCAGCGCGTCAGTCTACCACCCAAGCTTGTCCAGCAGCAGTGTTACTGACAACTTTTGAAATGCACCTGCAGGACATCAACCACTTTCGTCAAGAAGAAAGCGGCTCTTACCCTGCTCCGGCTATACAGGAAACACCCATCAGTAATTCCCATAGGCGATTGGGCAGAACGGATCATACTCATGATGGAAGATCGGGATCCGGGAGTAGCGATGGCAGTGACTACGCTGGTGACGACGATGGCGCAAGCGGACCTGGAGGCGTTCAGTGGATGTTACCAGAAAGCAGTGTCGAGGTTGGACAAGGTAAGTTCTCACTTCGTTAGGCGGCGGTGGTCATGCTCACCATATGCAGATTGTCTTCGATGCGGACTACCCTCCGGAATATGTGTACTATAAGGTAGATACTCGTTACATGCCTTGCCGACCGATGCTGACCATCAAATAGGTGCCAAATCCATGGCTCCAGATAAAGCTGCTCCGCCTTCTGCAGTACTACCCTCCACCCGGTATGACTTGAGCCAGATCGTCTTTATATTTCTCGCTAACAGTGTGAACTGCAGATAATTCACAGGTCATCAGCATGGTCAACGGTATTCTGCAGGCTATCATCGACTCTTCACAGGAAACACCTCGAGTGAGCAACTGTGGCCAGCGGTGATATACGCAACCCCTCTGACACGATTACGTAGAACGTGCAACACAACAACGCACAAAATTCCGTCTTGTTCGAAGCGATCAACCTCGCCATCCATATTGACCCCGAATCGACAGTGGTCCAGAACGCTTCCATTCTTCTTGGCCGTTTCATCATGGCGAAAGAGACCAATGTTCGGTATCTCGGTCTCGACGCCATGGCTCATTTGGCCGCCACTTCGAGCTCTTTGCAAGCAGTCAAGAAGCACCAAAATGTCATCATTCAAGGACTGAAAGATCGGGACATCTCAGTCCGGCGGCGTGCTCTCGACTTGCTATACTCTATGTGCGACACAACAAATGCCCAAGTCATCGTTGGAGAGCTGGTGCGATACTTGCAGGTTGCAGACTACAACCTGAGGGAAGAGATGGTGTTGAAGATTGCCATATTGACGGAGCGATTCGCGACAGAAGTGAGCACTTTAACAGATCTAGTGTACAGTCCAATGCTGACATACCGCAGTATGAGTGGTATGTCGATACCATCTTGCAGCTTATCTCCGCCGCCGGAGACCACGTCGGCGCAGAAGTGTGGTATCGAGTAGTGCAGCTGGTAACCAACAACGAGGATCTTCAACCGTATGCTGCCTCTGCGGTATATCAGTACCTGCAAGCGCCAACATGCCACGAAAACATGATTCGGGTCGGAGGGTATATTCTGGGAGAGTTTGGCCACCTTATCGCCAACGAGCAAGGGTGTAGTCCAATCGAGCAATTCCACGCACTGCATTCCAAGGTCAACCTGTGCACTGCGCCAACACGAGCTTTGCTCCTGACCACTTATATCAAAGTGAGTCATCTCGCAGAGCAGTATCGTTGGTCCTCTGACACGTTGTTCAGTGGGTCAATCTGTTCCCGGAGATCAAAGAACATCTTGTGAACATCTTCGAGCGATACACTCATGTCCTTGATGCGGAGTTGCAACAACGAGCGTGCGAGTACCTGGCTCTCGCACAATTGGGCGAAGACGACGACTTGTTATCGACATTGTGTGACGAGATGCCTGTCTTCCCAGAGCGGGAGTCTACCTTGATCAGTCGTTTGCACGCCAAGGGAGCCGGTTCGCAGGACAAGCGGACTTGGGTGATTGGCGGGAAGGAGGACAACAGCCAAAGAGAGGCAGAGCGATTCAAGAACTTTAGAAAACCGACGGGCGACTCGACGGCTGCGCTATCGACGAACTCCGATTCTGAGCCGGCAGGACAGCCTCGAGCTTCTAGCCCTGCGCAGGCCCCAGCACCTGTCCCTCAAAGAACAGTCAGCGCAATAGACACGACGATGGGCACCACTTCGGCAGGCCCTGCAGATGACATCATGTCTTCCCTTGCGGATCTGGACTTGAGTGGAAGCGGCGTCCAAGAGGTGCCACTACTGGCGGCCCAGGAGATTCCGAATGGCGCCCCTGCTCCTCCAGCGGCATTCGTGGCTTCGCCCATAGACATGAATGGGACCACCCTTGTCCATACCGCCACTCTCGGTGGAGTCAACCCTGCTCTCATCGCACCTCTGACGGTAGGAGAGAACATCGAAAAGGTAGGTGGCGGAAGTACAAGACATCTGTGAGAGGTGTACAAACGCTGATCATGGCGGTGTCCTCTTGGTAGTGGCTGGAACGATTAAGCTATGGGAACGAAGGCATCCTATTCGAGGACTCTAATATCCAAATCGGTGTCAAGGCGGAATATCACGGACATCAAGGCCGAGTCGCGTTATTCTTCGGCAACAAAGTAGCGACAAATTTTACTTCGTTCTCAGCAACGATCGACAACCCTTCTTCGTCCGCAGTATCAGTCAAATTCCACGATCAACCCGTGAATGAAATCAGCGCCAAAGCGCAGATCCAAGAGATGATCCATGTGGATTGTCAGCAGCCTTTCCACCAACAACCCATCCTCCGACTGAGCTTCTTCATCGACGAGAAGAGCGTGATTGTGGTGCTGAGGTTACCGGTCTTCCTCTCAAAGTTCGTGGAGGGGGTGACGCTCGAGGCTGGGCCGTTCTTCGAAAGGTGGAAGATCATCGGTGGTAAGTCTGCACACCATCCATATCCCTTGCGCCCTGCTGTGCGATCGTCGAAGGTGCAAAAGCGGTAGAATCGTATTCAGGCTGATATGTGCACTGCCATATAGGCCCACCAAGAGAAGCACAACTCATCTTCCCCATCAGACTCTTGTCTAATGGCGACGTCGATATCCCACGGAATAACCGGATCGTAGCAGGCAACAGATTATCGCTATTACAAGGTGTCGATCCCAAGCCCGAGAACGTGAGTCGTCATTGCTTCAACTGCCAAGCTAGGAAAGAAGTGTGGATCTGACAGAATTTAACGTGATGTAGATTGTCGTTGCTGGTGTCCTGCACACGTCGGGCGCAGGCAAAGTGTGAGTCGATCTCGTACTTTACACACACTAGTCAGTAAACAGTAATCAAGCTGATCACCTGTTCACACCGTCTTGCAGGGGAATACTGGGCCGGCTGGAACCCAATAAAGAGGCCAACCTATGTCGCCTCACGATCAGAAGCACGAACGAGCAAGTCTCCGCTGAGATCCTGAGGTTGATCTCGAAACCACTCAATCTCGATACGGCAGCTTCACTCTAGCTTGCTGTTTTCGCTCTTCTTTAGCCACCTTGTTGACCGACGATCGATGCCCGATGACCATTGTACGATCCTGTACGAATTCCTCCTTCTTGTCTCTCCTCTTATCACGATAAAAGCTTCTTTGACAGCCACCACGCAACGTTGATACCTCTGCGTCACTGCTTTGCCAATCTATATGCAAATGCATGCGCTGTACGCTATTCATCCAGCCTTCTTTGCACCAAAGCAATATAATGAACGCTCTGTTATCTGTCTATCGCTACATCATTGTCACCCTCTAGATACTTTTCCAAATCAACCGGTTCTCAAGCAGTTGGAATAGATTCGACGAGTTTCGCATCAGACACCGCACGTAGCTCAAGCATGCCACTGATGACCGTCCTTGGTCGCTGGCAATGTCGACCTCCAACCATCAGGCGGCTGGATAGAAGCAGGCAGAGTCGGGGGAGGCGTGTACCATTGCTGTTGCTGCTGCTGCTGCTGCTGCTGCTGCTGCTGAGGTTGCTGCGGCTGTTGATGATGTGAATACGCATCTTTAGCCGGGGGTTGTGGGCTGGGCGACCTGGTTCCTAGACTCTGCATATACGATCTCCAGTCGGCTTTAGTCGTATGACCTTGACCTTGCTGTTGAGGTTGAGATTGGGATTGAGCAGGGGACGGAGCACGCTGCGGATCTGGCATTGGCGAATGCGATCTATTAGGGGGGGCGAGCTGCTGCACTTGTACCTGCGCTTGCAACGGGGGTTGGGATTGCCACGTCTCTGGCGCGTACGGAGGCTGATAGCCTTGAGGCTGCGGGGACGCGGTGCGGTGATACGCATTCTGCGCAGGGGGTTGGGGCGAAGGTGCTCGATACCCATTCTGAGCAGGAGGCTGAGGTGATGGTGCCCGATACCCATTCTGAGCAGGAGGTTGTGGGGACGGTGCTCGATACCCACTCTGCGAAGGGGGTTGCGGCGACGGTGCCCGATAGTAGCTGTTCTGCTGAGCTGGGGGCTGCGGAGATGGCGCTCGAGGGTACTCGTTGTGCATCTGCTGGGGCGGAGCGTAGTACCCTGATGGTGAAGGGTTAAGTGGGGGCTGCGGCGATGGCGATCTCGCGTACTGCGCCAGGCTGGAGCTGCTTTGAGCTTGCCATGATTGCGACTGCGGCTGGGGCTGGGGCGAAGTGGCAGCAGCGGCAGGCTGATATGGCGAGGTGATATGCTGTGGTGGGGGCGAGAAGGATGTTGCTGACGAAGGATACCCGGCTGATGACGACGTCGGATTCGGATATCCTTGTGGCTGACTACCGTAAGAGCTTGCCTGATCATACGAGGGCCGCGATTGATGACCATACCCATTTGCCGGCTGTGGAGTTTGCGCGTCTTGTCGCTGTGGCTGTTGGTGTTGTGCATATAGCTCGTCAGATGGGTAGTAGCCCACTTGTTGCGGCTTGGGCGGAGCGGGCGGCTGCGGAACCGGCCGATGGCCCGGTACAGGAGGCGGAGGAGGAAGACTATGCTGAGATCCTTGTGACTGCTGCTGCTGTTGCTGGCCATATGGCGGCTGATATACTGACGAAGGCGGCGGTGGCGGTGGGGTTTGCTGCGGAGCTTGAGTCTGCTGATACCACGGCACATACCCATTATCATTAGCTAAAGGCTGTGGCGGCGCGGGCGAGGGTTGCCTAGCCGGCAGTACGGGCGGCTGAGCATGGTTGTAGCTCGATTGCGGCTGAGGTACAGATGCGTATGCTAGATGAGGGTCTTGATATGGAGCAGCGGGGTTGGATACAGCATCGTAAGGGTGCGCAGATGATGTGGGCTGGTACTCCTGTACCGGTGGTCTCGGAGGGTACGAGTCCCGTCGTGGTGGTACATTGCCATATGCTTGTTGTTGATATGTGGGGCCAGAGCTAGCGGTATTCGCATATGCTCCATTGGCTTGGGGCTGAGGCTGGTATTGTCCATATCCTGGACTCGCTGCTCTATATTGTTCTGCAGGTGGTTGCGCCAGTGAGCCGAAAGATGATGTTGGCAATTGATAGTGATTTGAAGAGTGGGGATTGATCGGTGGAGCTGAGATGGAATGTGGAGGAGGCGTTGGCGCTGGTGACGGCCCGCGATACTGTTCCGGGAACGCCGCCGCAGAGCCTTGCGAAAAGCTATGCGCATGAGTCCGAAGCATCTGCGCTTGCGGTGGGGCAGCAGGTCGTAATGATTCCGGAATGGGCGACGGGACTCGATGTCCGGGCAACGAATGAGGATAAGGCGAGTTAGCGTGCGATGGGGGGATTGCGTACGCTTGACTTGACACTGGCCGAGGAACAGGTGTAGCTGCCGCACGATATCTCTCCTCTTCCAGCCTCTGCGTCTGCTCCCATGGGAGTGCATCGTTCACCGACATTGGTCGAGGGTGGGGCGTTGGAGCAGGAGGCGGTTGGCTGGCAGGTAAGAGAGAACCCCAGGGTGCGTCGGCTGGCCCGCCGACCGAGTGACGATGCGAGCCGTAGCCATGCCCTAGATTTGCCGCTTCGGGTGGTGCTGGCGTAGACGATGACGGCCTCGTCGAGTATGACGGTCCGATAGACATTGACGAGAATGGCCGGGTCAGGCTATCGAGCGAGGCTTGAGCGTGTTGCAAAGGCATATTGGGTGATTGAGGGGGTGGGTATGACGGCTGGCCCGGCAGCTAAGGGATAGTTAGCCACACGCACTCGGAATCAAGTATGAGTCGCTTACTGAAAGGGAGTGGCTAGACTGATGTCTTGGCGGCAGGCCTAATTCTGCAAAGCTACTCGACGGCGGTATCGCTGGTTGCTGCGCTGGTGAAGGCACTGGAGCTGGCTGCATGTACGGCGGGATGTACAGGTTCATGCCCGATACGCTTTGAGACGCGTTGAGACCCGACAATCTTGTTCTACTCCCCATGGAAGACAGTGATGAAGAGGGTGTCTCGCCGAAGTTCGCAGAGCCGCCATAATTGTGGACAGCGGGCCGCGGTACATTTCGCTTGATAGGCGGTGCATCCTACGCGAAGTGTTTCGGTCAGTCACAGCGCGTGAGTGGGGTAGAGAGATAACGCACGTTCGAGAAAAAAGTTAATTCAAGGTATACCTCGCCGCTGTACTTGTCTCTGTATGTGAACTCGTACCATTCTGGACAGATAGTCAGCCTTGGGAGTACCAAACGATTCTCTTGTCAAACTCACCATCGACTTCTCCTTTCTTCAAGACATCGTCAATGTCTACCACGCACTCCCCGATCAATTCCGGCTCCTTTGCGTCGTCCGCATAACAAGCCACCTTCAAGGCTTTTATCCCTTTCTTTCCCATAGGTCCCTTCCGGCTCTTATTCGCTAATGCAGCAGAGGTGATGACGCCCGCGGCGTTGTCTTTCGGTAGTGGTGGAGGAGGAGCGCCGTTGGTCGATGGCGCCAAAGAATCGGATTGCGATTCGGATCGAACGAGCACATCATCCACATTTTCGGTTATAGCAAATCGAAGTTCCTCGTCCCATTCCGGATGCTGACCACCTCTGTATAGCGCACGGCAATTGTCAGCTCTCCTTCTATCAGGATCGCTTCCGCATTCTCGAGTAGCTCACCGCTTGATAGGCTTGGTCTTTTGTTTGTCTTCGCCTATAGCGACCGTACAGAACGGATCTTGCTTGCCGAAGCGGGACTTGTTCGGCAGATTACGCTGCAGCAACGATGATGTCAGCTCGACACAACCTCTGTGCCTTCCGCAAGGCATTTCCTCTGATCACAGGTCAGCCACTCACCGCCTTGCCCACTACCACCACCAACGTGCCAAGCTCCTTACTGTCCACTGGAGTGCTCATGGTCTCGCGCAGCGTACGTCGGTCGTCGTCGGTACACAGATCCTATATTCAATTGGCATGCAATTGCAGACAAAATCGAGGACCGGGTTCTTGTCGATAGGTCGTCAAGGTCGTTAGGTGAAAGCTTGGAAAGGACGTTAGATTGATTGCATGCCGACGGAGGTGCAGGTATATGCCATGGAGGTGTCGGTTTCCCGGTCTGTCGTATACTCTACCGGCAAAGAGGCGAGGCAGTGCACTGCAATGACGATGGCGATGGTGGGTGAGGCAGCACGAACGACAAAGCTGTGTGAGTATAGTGGTAGTGGTAGTACGTTTATTTACATTGACACCGCTTGCATCTTTTGTTCACTTGCACTTGTACATGTAGCAGCAGCCAAGGCGCGTCGTGGCGACTTGCACTTGCAGCATTCCAGAATGTGACCCTGAATTTAGGCACGGAGGAATTCGTTTCAGCATCCGTAGTCTCTGCCTCGGTTTGATCGTGTTAGGCGCGAGTGATATCTCACGTGACCGTCCTGCGAGATGAGATGCGATGGGATGCCGATGGGATGCGATTCAATTCAATTCAAGTCAATCTTTCCCCCTGGTATACTATACCATGCTGTCAGCTGCCGACGACTGAATAGGAATGAGCAGCTCAATTCAATCTCTACTACCATTCACGACGTCGAGTCGGGAGGTCAGTACGATGTATCCCTATGGACAGGCAGTCCACGTCGTCATAGATCATGTTCTCGCTCCTTTGTTGGGCTATCCGAGTCGTACACTAATGAACAAAGGTATCCTGCCTGTACCAAAGGCAAAGACTACTGATTTGATAATCGTCCCCATTGGGGACGCGAAGGCGGCGAGGACGATGATATATCTAATGTTCTCCCACATGCTATTCTTTCTTCTCCCCATCTCTTTCGTCTCTTTCATCTTCATCGCATTCTGTCTAACAAGACTATCCACATCATACTACCAACGTGACCTGTCACAGCCAGCAACAACATCAACAACATCATGTCCTCATCTCCCCTTATCGACTTGCCAGACGTCGTTCTGCGCAACATCCAAATTCATCTCGATCGCCCATCTGGCATCGCTCTCGCCACCACCTGCCGTGCTTTGCAGGCCATGGGCGAACGGAGCGCTTGGCAACAGCTCAACCTGTCCATATCGAGCCTCTTCGACCACTTGTCGCCCCCATCTATCATTGGCTCCGTCGTCGCCCCGCTCTCCCCCAGGTTGACGAAGAAGCTCTTCGGCCGCTACTCTGCTTCGCCCCTGGAGTTGCGCGCCGCACACTACGAGTTGTCCATCACCAAGCTATCTCAGCACCTCGAATCTCACCCACACTTCATGCGCGCCGTCAGGTCGATCGTCGTCGACGACGGTGCAATGTCCTTCACGGACGACTTCTGCGACATGCTCATGAGGCTCGCGCCTCGCCTTACCCACCTGACCATCTCGCGACCCTACCTCCCGGCTGGGCTCCTTGGGTTCGACAGCCAACGCAGGACGCTCGAGGACATCTTCACCAATCTCCCTGCACCACTATTGTCGTTGACGCACTTGGATCTCTCTCTCCCGAGCGAGTGGCAAACCCGCCTCGGCGTCGTTTTGAAGCGCGCGCCCAACCTCCAGTCTCTGCGTCTCTCACCGCAATACCCGTTCTGTAACGGCTGGTCGTGCGAGACGCAATACGCGTCCGCGGACTCGGATCGCGCGTGGCCCATTCTCGACCAGCTCGTCAGTCTCGAGATCGATGGCATGTCCAACATCCTGGCTCCTTTCGTGGTATGGGTCATATCGACGTCTCCTTGTCTCACTCACATGGACATTCGCAATGAGTCCGGATTGTGGCGCGTGAACAGGAGAGACCCACTATTTCAACAGATCGCTGAATCTTTCAATTTGAGACCGTTCGCACTCATAATCACTGTCGGTCACAATATGATCCCGATCAGACGTATGCCGTTCTTGGAGTGGTTGAACACCAAAACGCACAGGAATGTAGGAGAATGGTCCGTTACGGAACTCTCGAGCCGCGCAAGAGAAGAAACCGAAGCGACGAGGATTCGTTTGCAAGCGTTCGCTCCGCTTATTGGCCTCTTGGACGACCTGTAGTACTATTTTCATCCTCCTCTCAGATCTGCTTGTGATGTTGCAAGAGCCATAGTAATCAAAACTCGTAACTTGTATTCGTGTAGTCGTGTTGTCATCTCCCTTTAGCTTATGCAGCAATACACGAGCCCTATGATCGCATCTGGAATGAATCAGCGACGCAGCTGAAGCCAGCTAGTATGACCATGACATGGTAAGGTCGTCGCCCGCTCAACGAGTGCATATACTACTATGCTCTCCGATCTATCTTCTCCCACTTGTTCTGTCATACTTTTGCCTCAACCCTGTCTCATCCCCTGCACATTTTCTTTGAAGTATTCTAGACATCCCGACTCTCGTCGACGTTGACGATAAAGTTGGCGAACCAACGGACCTGCTCGACGAAGACGTCCGCGTTCTACAGCGCATCGACCGGTCAGCCCGAACGAACGTACAATGAGTGCCACAGTGCGCGCAGTGACTCACAATGTGCTCGTCGACGGTGTGGACGTTGTTAAAGTCCTTGGTGAGCTGGTAGGCGAAACGGTAGATGTTCCTCGTCAGGTTCCAGTATCGCTTAGTGTCGGTGTTCTGGCGAAATACGTCAGCTTCTCATCTTCTGTAGACGAATTTGGGATGGACATACACCAGTAGAGATCGAGGGGGCCATGATAATCTCCTTTGCAGCCTCTTCGGCGCTTAGCTTCGCCTCGGGTCGAGTGGCGTAGATGCTTTTGACGGTGCCGGAAAGCAGGCGCCACGCGGGCGATTCGACCGTGAACGGCGATACAGGAGCAGGGTTGAGCCTATATCAATCGAGTGCTTGTCAGTATGAGACGATAAAGGTATGGTGCAGTGATGACTGACGAAGAGTTGAATGCCTCGGACAAGATAACTTTGCCGACCTTGGGCTCAGAAGAGTGCATGTGGCAGTACTTGAGCTCGATGTCCTTGCCGAACGCCTCGACGGCGAGGTTCAGCTTGGCCGCGACGGGCGAGACGACGTCGATGAGCTGTTGTTGGAGCTCTTCGACCGACGACGCGAGGCTGATACGGTGGTTGACGATCGCGACGACTTGCTCCGGCTGCAATCACGTAGGTCAGGCAGTCAGTGAGCTGAGCTCTTATCAGAGCTACGAAGCACTCACGAGCGCGTTGACTTTGAGACCGCCATTGATGATATCCACTGCCTGGGTAGTGGAGACCATAGCCTTGCCCATGCCCTTTTTGAGGGTACCATCGTGCCAACTGCCCGTGACGTACCATTCCTCAATCTCCTTCAGAGCCTTCTTGTCGACCTTCCCACCCTTGGAAGAGAGAGACGATTCGACTTTCTTGATTGCTTTCTTGAGGTGAGCGGGGATCTCAGGCGCGTTGTCCGCCGCGCAGGCCATGTAGTTCACCAAGGGCGATTCGGGGTTCAGGTATGGCGCGTGAGGATGGTTCTCGAGGGCGGCAATGAGGAGCGAGATGTAGCCGATACCCGTGTGCTCGGCTGCGTCGGGATTCAGTACTGTACTAGTGACGCGTGATACTAGACTTGGTTGATGGGCGACTTACGCGGGACGGAGCTGTGTCCGCCGAGAGTCTCGACGCGGAGATCAAGGTCCAAGTATCCCTTCTCGCCGACTGCAGGAGCCGCAAAGAGCTACGATCAGACGGTCAGTCACTACTCACCGACGTGCGTCGTGGGATTGGATATACTGACCTGGCCCCAGATCTCCTGGACGCCGTTGCCCTCGTCAACGAGAATGGAGATCGAGTCCTTGCCGTATTTCTCTTCGAGCCAGATACCGAGGTTGTAAGCGCCCTATGCGAGAGCTTATCGTCAGCGCAAAGTACACTCCATCGACAGACAATGCTCGTGTAGAGACGAACCACCTTGCCGCCAGTCTCCTCGTCGATACCCAGCGCGAGGATGACAGTTCGTGCAGGGTCGAACTTGCCCGATTCGAGGAGCAGCTCGATCGCCGATCTATCAGAAAAGAAAGCTTGTCAGAGTGATCTTGAGTGTGCAGAGTGTCATACTCACAGTGCACCGATGACACCAGACTTGTCGTCGCTAGAGCCTCGGCCCCAAATCAACTCGCCATCGTACTCGCCACCGAAAGGATCGTGGGTCCACAGACCACGAGTCGCGCTGAGCACGGGCACCACATCTATAAGATACCAGATACCTTTGATCAGCACACAGCTTCTAGGAGGTGGTTGAAGGTTGAAGGGACAAAGCGCACCTTGATGACCGGTGAGCAGGAGCGGCTTGAGAGACGAATCCGAGCCCTGCCACTCGAAGACGAGAGCGTGGGTGACGACTCGCGTGCGAGTGAGGTGCTTGTGGCTGTCATTCAAGTTCAGTACTTGCGCATTGTTAGATGAGTATGAGCTTACACAAGAGGGAAAGACTCTTCGAGGTCTACCGGGATGGATCTTCGTTCAGCAATGATGACTGTATAAAACGGCAGAGGTGAGATAACGCACAATCGGCAAACTTGTAGAATACTTCCCAACGAGGATCCTCGCCGATCTGGCCCATGACATCAAAGATCTCCGTGGGGACCTTGACCGCGCCGCTGAGCCACTGGACAATGCGGTCCTTCTGGCCGTCGACCACAGCGGACACATCGAAGCTCTTGGGGTAGATCGCTTCCGCTTGGGCACACGAGGACTTGAGCGAGTCGTAGGCCCCCTCGCGGTGGATCGAGATCACGTTCTCGAAGGGGTATTGGCCGTTCGTGATGGGCGCGACGATGTAATGCCATGCGAAGAACAGACCGAGGATTAGGGGTAGAGGTATAGGAAGCAGCTTTCGGCGCGAGCTGGATTTGACGGCCGGAGTGGAGCCTGGAGCGGGCAGCGCGCCGTCTTCGGTCGTAGCCGTCTCGGGCCTTTTCTCGTTCAGCGAAGCCATGATTGCTATTTCTCGACCAGTATCAGTTGCAGTCGCAGAAAGTGAGAGATGTTAGAAAGATCATATATGCCCAAGAAGAATCTCTTGGTCCCATGTGCTTTCAGCAGCAGCGCTTCCAGTACGCCTTATCATTGGCAGAATGGGTCGTCGGAGTTGACCGAATGCATCACTTCGTTAGTAACCGGATCGGGTAACGGTCATTTCCAGATCTCTTCCTCGAGTACTCGAGTACGCGCTTGATTTTACCGCCCAACACCACATTCTCTCGCATTGGAATCTCATCGCTCGATGATGACTTGCTGTCCATTAACATGATTATATCGCACTTGACGACCGCGATCTGCCACACTCACACTCGTCAAGACCTTGCGAGTACAAGTGGCCATGCAGCGTAGCAGTACTCGAGTACAGCATGTTCCGGCCCAAAGGTCTGGTGGCTGGTGGCTGGTCAATCCCTTCTGATGAGTCTTATCATTTCTGGTTCCTATTCCCCTAATGTCCCAGAAACCTCGTCCTTGCATGACCGTGCTGGTGGAGGATGTCAACTCGGTTATTGAGGCCGCTGCGAGCAACAATAGTAGCAGTATGCATGCGTGTCATAACAGTGCAGTGCACCAATCAACAATTTTGCTTGCTCAGTCATCGCATCGCCCCTACTACTACGCTCAGCAACCACCCTCTTTTGCGGTACCGACGTCGACTAGCCCAGTCACTTGCCACTTGTCTCGCTGCGGAACCACCGACATTACAACAACAACCACGTCAGAACTTCAGAACATTGCTGGCTAGTCTCACAATTGCGACATCGACCCTCAAACATTGCTGGACCAGCACCAGCAATCGACTGCGACAGTCCCTCGAACACCCTTCGCCCTTCGCCCTTCATCCGTTGCGCCTCGCCTTTCGACTGACCGCCCTTGCTCGCCGAGTATACCGGCGGCTTCCACACTGCTGTCAGGTTCAGTAACTGGCATGACTCAATTGACGCATAACGCTAGACCACCATACACCTCATATCCAACGGGAACGACCGTTGTTTCCACCACGTCATACGCTTCCTCAAGCTTCGACCATCGATCCGTCACTTCGACAGCACTCACGACGCCAGACTTGGACAGCCCGAACAAACTCAAATTCACACTCGAGCCTACGCTTGAGGTCCTCGAGCCACCGGAAGAAGAACAGGAGACGCACGACTATCAATTATCGACAGGAGCGGAGAGTACTGGAGAGATGGACCCGATGTATGCGGATGAAGGGCCGGCGATGAAATCTAGCATCAGCATGGACTTGAGCAGAGGGCCAAGTGTCAAGGACCGAGCGTCGTTGTTTGAGCAGCAACCCCAATCGTCCCCATCCGCCTCTTCCTCAAGAAATAGACCTTTACCTCAACCAATGGGCAGGACTCGCTCGACCTCGCCTCTTCGCATCGCCCGAAAAGCCTCAGGAACACCTTCGACATCGACACTACAAACACCGACGAACCCACGTCGTGTTCCTGTACCGGCCACAGCGCCAGTCCAGCGATTTAATCCCGGGGACGTCTTCGACTCGCGAGCACTGCATGAACAAGCATTACGGACCACACCACCCGAGCTCAAGCGCGGCAAAGGGTCCGCGAAGAGGATGATCCAGCAATGGGAGAGTTTGCCGAGCACTCCTGCGAACGATCATCCTCGTTTACCGGGACTAGGTACTCCGCGAAGTGCCCGAGTGATGAGTCGGGATTACCTGGAGAAGAAGCCTCTGCCTATCCCCTCAGCCACGCAGATCCCGGCCGCATCCACCAGCTATCCCTATTCGCCCGCAGGACCAAGTCAGGCATCGCCAAGAAGCGCCTACGTCCCCTCACCGCTACAGCACCTTCAGACTCCTACGCAGATGCACAGCAATCGAAAGAGGTCGGCAACGCTCACGCCATCGCCTTCGTCTTACTCCATCTCATCTAGTCCCACGAACGATAAACGCAAAAAGGCAGGAGGGAGATCACCCTTGAAGGATATGCTGAACAAATTCGGAGGTGGAATACAAGCTTTCGGAAGGAAATCAAAAGGGAAAGGCAAAGGCAAAGAGAGAGGATTTGCCCGAGCAGACTCATTTGGGTTCGACGACGAGGCAGGAATGGAAAGGGTCGGCTCAAATGGTCTGCCAGGAGGAATCGTCTTTCACGATAGAATGGGAGAAGCGGAGATGAACGATCGCGGACCGTCGGACCCTAACGTGAGCACAAGTCTTGTATAGGGTTCCCAGATCACACTAATAACAGACGTACAGGCCGTCCGCACATCCGCCATCATGTACCTGATCCCGACACCGTGTTCGTCTGTGGCACCATGGGGGTCATGGTTGTCGTCATGGGCCGTACTCAATACAACGACACTACGCATAACATACTGCCCCATATTCCAAGATCCTAAATCGGGTCACTCGACACCACGTCGTGTACTATCCGGTACCAACCCCACCCAAACTTCGTGTCCGGCCGTCCCGTTCGCACAAATACCGCAACCTGACTCATCAATAACGCCCGATGTCGAGCTAGCCATGCGGGATTGTGTAGAAGTGCGCAGTCTCAGAAGAGACGAAGTCAGAGGTAGAGGTATTCCCCCTGTTCCTGAGGGTGTGGGAACAGAAGTACTCGAGATGGTGTGGGGCGATGGCAGTAAGCGGTATATCGGTGTCGAAGGTGTCGCAGGCAGGCTGGGCTGGGTCAGCTCTATCTGGTGAGTCGGCTTTACTCAGCGACTGAAAAGAATTGTCTATTGACGAGCTGGTTCACAGGGACGTACTTTTGGCTTGTAAGACTGATCAGCCACCGTCGCTGCCGCCGCCATCACCTATCGTACCACGAATGGAACCGTCGCCTGTTCCGACGTCCTCATTGGCGTCTTTCCCCTATCCGGCCAACTCTCAGCCCCGCGGCGAGCTGTCAGACTTCCGCGCCAGATTGGCGAGTCTCGAAGCGAAATCAGGGAAGAGTTCTGCTCCTGCTGTCCAGAAATTCGGTGATACTTGGGTAGCAGCCAGCGCTCTAGAAGCGGGTTCGAGCGAGGTGGCTATGGCTCAGACCACAGCTTTGCGTGCTTTCGACCTAGACCAAGAGCAAGAGCAAGAGCAAGAGCAGGAGCAAGTACGGATTGGTGGGGATAGGACACTACGGAATAGCGTGCAGAGGATGTTCGAGACTGGCCCCGACGCCGATCCGGCTCTGGGCGCATTAGCAGCCATGGAATTACTGAAGGAGGAGGCTGGACCCACGCGCCGCACGTCCGAGATCTCAGATAGGATCATGGCGTGGCAGCCCAAGACCGAGCGGGACCTATCGATATTCTCACGAAGCAATTCCGAGAAACGCTCCGAGATATCCGCGGTGCCCAGCAGCGAGATCGAGAGGGATGTTGGCGGCAGCGTTTTTCCTAAATCGGAGACAACGCTAAGTTTCGACCCGAATGACCTGAACCCTTCTCGCTCAGCCAGCCAAGTCCGCCGCCAACCCTCCACTTTACTGGGTATGGGCATCGAAGAGAAGGCGCGGCGATACGGTTACGCCGGTCGACCCAACGCTCTGCCTGCTCTGGAGGAGAGATCTACAGACGGAACCAGCAGAGTCTCCGACGAGCTGGACAGACCCGCGACGCACGTTAGTCATGTGACATTCCCTAAGCCGACCTTGTCAGGACAACGAATGTCCGCGCGAGACCAAACCACCCTGCCCCTCGCATCGGTAGGCATGACCAAGCTTCCAACCATTCCTTCGGCCCCGACATCTTCTTGCGAGACAGGCAGGAGCGACGAGCTCCAAACGCCCCGGACCACGCATTCAAGTGTGACTACAGTGTCTATAGCGGATCCTACATTGATGGCAAAGCTGGATACGCACAGTGCGGAACACGGCACTTTGGCACAACAGATCGACCACGTCCAGATCGACTTGCAGCAGATCATCTCTTCCCTCGGAGGACTGGTGCAGCAGACCAAGACGCTCTCCCAGTCTCAAATGGAAAGTCAAGAGAGTGTGCCGAAAGTCCTGGACGATAAGCTCGAGACCCTCCGACTCGATGTTAAAGGCATCGAGAACGCACTTCAGCTCTCCACGTTGGCTACAAATAGGCACCCGTCTGTAGCGACCGAAGAACCGAAATTGCTCGAAGTGCACAGCAAACTTGACAGCATTGTCAAGCTCTGCGAAGACGTATTGGCCAAAGCTGCCCTGGGCTCTGGCACCACCAATGATGGCAATGGAGGGCCACTTGGCTCAGCAGCCAATGTGGCGCAGGCTGAACCCGCCAAATCCAGATCTCCAGTATCAGCAGCAAAAGGGGACACACTTGCCGTCAAGCCTCAGAGCGAGGAGGAGAAGAGCGCAGGTGAAGAGGTCGCGCAAATCATGGCTGATCTGGTGGGTTGTTCGGACGTATCTGTGCAGTGACAATGCTAATGACAATGATGATAGACTGGAGCATCCTCCAAGACGTCCCCGAAACTCGGCGGTATTCAGGTATTGCATAGCGCATCGGCGTCACCTAGTCCGAACCCCGCTTCCACCTCAGCTGGCGATACTGCTGTTCTGCCGACTGTAGTCACGCAGCAGGTTGGCGAAGTGCTCGATCTCGTCAAAGAGCTTAAGGAGGCGCGATCATTGCAGACACAACAGACCACGGATGTCGCCAGATGTAAGCTCAGCACTTAGATTTGCGGAATCGAGAGAATAGTCACTGATTATCTGGATAACAGATCTGAACGAGCTGAATGCGTGGTTGGAAAAGTTCGTAGTGAACAGCTCCACCGAACTGGGAACCATGTCGAAAAAGCTGGAGATCCTCGTCGGACCAGACCAACCGCCGACGGACGGAACGCCCGTACCGGTCGCCTTACCCGATATGATTGCCGACGTGCACAGTATGATGTCTGAGCAGAAGAGGCGGAACGACGAGGAAGGGATGGTCGGACAGCGACTCGATGCGTTACTGAGGATGATGGGCGACGAGAAGGAGCGGCAGGCGGGACAGCAGAGCAGTGAGCATCTCTTCTTCTCGTTATCCAGTCTTTGGAAAGAGAGAGCTGATCGTGTTGGTCTGGCACTGTCGTAGCTATCGAGCAGGTCGTCTCCATCGTCGATAGGCAGCGACAGGATAATGCAATGCTTCTCCAAGCATTAGCCACTGGTGCGTCGAAATCCCAACCCTACATCATCGTTCGGAGGTAGAGTAGCTCAGGCTGACCGCGTTGTAGACCTGACCACGGAGATCCGAGGCGAGCGAATCCGTTTCGTCGAAGCGATGCAGCAGGCCACTTCAGTAAACGTCGCCCGTGAGTCGGTGCCTCGACGCTTGCGTTTACTCGGGCTCGCTTCCGAGATTGAATGCTGACATCGAGTGTGTGTAGTGCACGTGGAAGAGTTCAAGAAGGTTCTAGCGACTGAGGTCGATCGGTCAATGAAGGAACTGGGGCAAATGAGGGAAGAGAAGAAAGTGCTCGAACATCAGATCAGCGACTTGTTCGCCATCATGGCCAAGCACTCGTCCTCTGGCGGCGGCGGCAAGGTGAGTCGTGCGAACTACCATCTACCATCTACCATCTACCACCTATCATCTACAACGTATCTTTTAGTATGGCGAAGATGCAGAGCTGACGTGTTCGCCTTGGGATTGTAGATGTTGAAAGGTGCGGCACAGCCCGCGGCGCCACAGATGCAGATAGGCATGTATCCCTCGCCCATGAACATGAACAGGGGGCTGCCTACTGCGCCGCGATGAGCGTTGGATGGATAGCATACTCAGAGGCGTAGAAGAAGGGGGATCTTATAAAACGGACAGTGACAATGGACAATGGGCAATAATAACGGACAATCAAAATGGACAATCTTCATTCAAGCATATTTCGGACAATTATTGTATATCTGCTTGTATTTGTATAGTCTATAGTTGATGGGAAAAGGACACTTGCATGTTTGCAAAGGACATTCAACGTACTAGACTCGACCTCGGATCGAGGTCCATGGACAGCTGCGAGTCACGCAACAACGCCTCCTCAAGTCAGTGGTTGAGAGTGATTACGGTCGATTCTGGCCTCAGCCAGTCTCTCTGATAGTCGTTGCTAGACATACTGATGACAGAAACACGCTGCTGAATATACCTGTATACAGTGATGCATCCGATACTATCATTTAAGTGCACACGTCGCAATACAGCTGAAGGCACAGCACCATCCTTCGATGCGTACTGAATTATAGTAGTTTATAGTATCCGTCCCTCGCCTCGTTCCATGCACTTCTGCCTCAGATCAGACTATGGAACCGCCATAAACTCGAGTCTGTCTAGCTAGTTTTGTTGGCCGAGAATTTCGATCGAGCTCGGAGTTTCGCGCCGTATTTCATCAGGATCAGCGGTATCGGAGCCATCACCAGTGCGATGAAGCCGAGCAGCGAAGATGCCCATTGAGCTGTAACGAAACAGCAATTGATCAGTAATCCTTCTCATCAATCATCCTGATCTTTGGGATTGAGACCTCGACTCACTGCCTAGCTTCTCGTACATCTGTACGGCAAACAGGGGGCTGCATTGATACGTCAGCCGGCATCTCAAGAGTCTTTAGGCAGGAGTACTCACAAAGCGGCACCGAAAGCAGATCGCATGATGGCTAGATAAGATGTTAGCTGCAAGCCTTATCGTCGGCTAAATGATACTCACTAGCACCTGCAAGGGCAGAAGCGGCCGACCACAGATACACATCCACAATGTAGTTGAATCTGACAAGCGGCGGTTCAGCTATGTACATGTCGACGGGAGAGTGCCACTCACAAGCTGACAAACATGCCCAGCACAGCGACACCGAGCAGAACGCCGGCGAGGGCGGGACTGATCCAGTGGATTGAGGGATACGAGGTCCATCCGAACCAGAACATCGCGATGACCAGACTCCAGCTTCCGATGACACACAGTTCGAGACGCTTCTCAGGCTTGGGCGGGGCAGGGGCAACGGCTGCTACGTGGCGCAAGTAACGCGGCTCAATCACGAGTATAAAGCTACGACGCAGCGGAATAAGCTTTAAATCTGACGACTCTAACATGAGACTTACAAGACGACCGCGAGAATACCGCCGCCGAAGAAGCCAAGGAATGCCAGACCTTCCTCTCCGGAGTTGAACCCGTGGTTTTGCTCGAATACGAAGGGGTATGCCTCGAATAAGAGATATACGACACCGTAAACGAAAGACATGTAAAGCGTGATGGCCAGCAGCATGGGCTCGAGAGCTGATTTCGGCAGTGTTAGCGTCTCGACAGATAAGTCGTTCGAGCGAGAACTCACCAAGAATGACGAATGGCTTGCAAACGATATCGTATGCCCGAGTCTTCCAATGCGTGTCCGCCCTCTCCACTGTAAATTGTCATCAGTACACAAGCAATGTTGACAAGGGACGCACGACCCAACTCACATGGTGCATACCATTGCTCCTCGCCCGTCTCCTTTCTCAAACGCTTGGCCTTGTTGACAAGGATTTTCGGAGCATAGGTCTCCGGGACAAGGAACACGATGACGCCCAAGCAGAATCCGGCGAACATGGTAAGAATCCAGTAAACCCAGCGCCAGTTCTGTGATATATATCGTCAGATATCTGGATAACAACTATACGATAGACGACTTACTGTGCCAGACACTTGGATGAAGCCTGCGACGATGGGACCGATCGAAGGACCCGCGAACGGTGCTAGCGAGAACAGACTCATCGCCTGTCCTCGATGATCAACATCCCAGATATCCGCTAGCAAAGCGCCCGAGTTGGTCAGGGGGGCAGCGGCGAAAGTACCGCCCAAGAACCGGAAGATCAAGATCGACGCAGTGTTCTTGGACAAGGCGCATCCGACTTGCATACCGGTGTAAATGATGAAAGTGAAGATGAAAATGGGTCGGCGACCGTAAGCCTCGGACAGTGGACCCCAGAGAATTGGGCCGACGCAGTATCCGGCCACGAAGAGAGAGATGGTGAGGATAGCGACTTCCTCGGAAAAACCAAAGTACTCGATCATGTCGGTCACGATACCGGAGGGCGCGGACGAAGCGAATGTGGAGTTGAGTACGAGCAGACCGGCGATACCAGTGAGCATCCATCGATAGTTGACACCCCAGTTCTGCATTGCGTCAGTCAGAAATCCACCGAGGAACGAACAGTCAGACTCACCTTGGGATTGGACTTTTCTCCAGGCTCAAACTTGACTGCCCACGGATCTGGGCCTTTCTCACGGACGACCTCGCGTTCCTCTTCCTCATCAATGCTTCGCACGGCGCGCAATCCCGCCTCAGCGTCGATGCCGTCAGGTGCTACACCACCGAATGGACTGACACCGGGTGGCTGAGAGTGTTTTCGCGTTAGGGGGACCATGCCCATCCCGCGGATGGCGTCGTCGCCAGAAGCTGTCCTAGCGTTATTTGTGATTTCGGTGCCGGTGGCTGTCCTTTCGATTGTTCTCGGGTGCCCGAAGTGATGTTGGGACTTTTGCCTGTGCACTTTTTCGACTTGGTTCGAACCAAGTTCGGCAGCACCAAGAGCGGCGATACCCGACCCTTGCTTTCCGCCAGTCGTCCCAGCGTTCGATTCTTGCTGCTTCTCTGGAGAAGCCTTGAATCCGGGCTGTGACTGACTACGCAAGCCTCCCACTGACGCAGGCACGTCCTGTTCACCAGTCAAAGTGGGCGTAGGACTCTCGCGGAGTGATCCTTCGCTGGTGTGCAGAGTATCCCTGGTGTCTAATCCGTTGTGCTCGTGGGCAAGAGCGTGAGCGTCTGTGAATTGATGGGTGGGATGTTGGTACGACGAGGCAGAGGGAATGGAGTCGGTGTGTGCCTCGACCGTGGGGTCGATAGGATCACCGAGAGCGAGGTGATCGAAGGACATTGCGCTACGTGTATGCGTCTACTTATGAAGTGATTGATCGTTCAACGTAGACGGCACGGGTGATGCCGATCGGTGATGGCGGTGGAATGTCCGACTGCGCGGCTGTTTTGCTCTTCTGTTGTGGACAACCAGTTTTAATGTGCTGCTATACTATGTAGGATCCTTCTTCGATAGTTGCAGAATGACCAGCGAGCGATGCAATGTGAGTGCAGGACTGTAAAAGTGAAGATGAAAATGCAATACAACAGCGTTGCTAAGCACAGATCTAAAAATAATAAGTTGGCAGGTGACGTCTGTCGCTCGCCCAGTGACAGGACCACAATTTGTTGGATAACAAATAATGCATAACAACAACAGCAACACATATACCCTGAGCAATAGTAAAACATCCATAGAATACTCGTGTACTCGAGTGCAGAAATATGAATAAGCCAGTATCGCGCACGCATACCCAGCTTAGCTCCGGCTCGTGCCGTACCGACCAAGCATGCATACGCTCCACTTAAAGAAGCTCTTTGCCCCTCGTTCCCTGTGGACGCCCGTGGGCGTACGAGTTCCGGCCGCCGGGCTTTGACATGGTTGCCAGCCGCGGCTCTCGTGCTCGGCCGTATCACTCGTTTTCCCTTATGAGTATTTCGGTCACAAATGACAAGTGCCGAGCCGACACCGAGTGAGTCACCGCTTAGTTAGACTCATTGCATTCCGCTACTCTTGTACCTGGAAGAATTCCGCTCGAAGCACAACGAACCCATGCATGCATGCATCGACAAGCAGAACCACCATGATCTAAGCCTGACTACGCATCTCGACCTTTTCGTACCCCTTGCCACCACCTCTGCGCCACTTCTGCCACTTCTCTTTGCCGCCGCGGTAGAAGAACGCGTACGCGCCAACGGGAGCGACGACGAAGAAGACCAGGAAAATGAGATACTTGCTGGGTGAAGAGAGGGTAGGATACGTCGGGTAGTTTGAGTCGTCCATGTCAACTTGGCTCGCCGCGGCGTCAACCTCCTCGTCGTCCAGCTCATAACCCGGTGTCGATACTGCCGCGTCGTCATCCTAGTAAAAACAAGAAAATGCATAGCTTCAGACTCTGTTCTCTCTTTGGTTTTTCTGTCCTCCGCCCACACTGCATCCCACCGACACTCCTCCTCAACTCAACGATCAGAGCTCAACACGGAAAGGTACCTGGTTGCCTTCCTCATCCACCTCGTGCTCAATGGGCAGCTATTGCAACGATATGTCAGCCGGCAACGCATAAAGTCGAGATCGACGCAGCTCACCTCGCCGGAGGCCGCAATGGTGATGGGCTCGGATGGCTTGTCACCCCGGCTGGTAGGAGAGTTCTCAACGGCGTAGACGACGTCCATGCCTTCGATGACGTTTCCAAAGACGACCTAAAACACAAGAAGGTTAGAGAATTGAAATACATCGCTGCGGGCCACCCACGTGTTTGCCGTCCAACCAAGAGGTCTTAACGGTACAGATGAAGAACTAAGTATTGCATACTGTCAGCCAATCGACACGCTTGATCACTGAGAGTCCAACCTACCTGAGAGCCGTTGGTGTCACGACCAGCGTTCGCCATGGCTATATAATGGTGTCAGTCGGATACTAGGTTATGCTTCTTCTCAAGGCGAACGCACACAAAACACCGGGACCAGTGTGCCTCAGCTTGAAGTTCTCGTCGGCGAACTATAAGTGCGGACGTTAGCTCAAGACCGCTTTGATGAGGTGATAGCGGAATTATGAGCTCACCTTGTTACCGTAGATGGACTTGCCGCCGGTACCGTCGCCCTTTGTAAAGTCACCACCTTGGATCCTGTATATGAGATTGGCATGAGCATTGGCATTGTCATTTGGCTGATGCGGCGGGTCTAGCTCACATGAAGTTCTTGATGACTCGGTGGAAAGAGGAGCCTTGGTAGCCGAAGCCCAGCTCCTCGCCGTCGGCCGTCTTGCCCGTAGCCAAAGCGCGGAAGTTCTCCACTGTCTTAGGCACGGTCCTGCGCAGTGACGATAGTGTCAGCATGAGCTAGTGACAGGAGCGTCAAGTAGTCATCAGCTCACTTTCCATAGAGGCCGATGACGATACGACCAAGGGGCTTGCCGCCATGCTCGATGTCGAAGTAGACCTATGACATACATGTCAGTTGACGTTTCGCGATAGTGCGCTCTGTCCAGTGAGCTGGTATCACTCACTTTGTTCGTGATGACGGGTCCCTTGGCCGCCTCTGCCGAAGCAGAGAAAGCGAAGAGGAGAGCGACGAGGAGCGCCGCGAGGAATGTCAGGATGGAAAGTCGCGCCATGGTGACTTTTGAGTGCGAGTGGTGAGTAGGAAGAAGAGCAGAGTAGGTGTAGAAACGTTACTTTCTAGTGAGCAGGAGTGTCGGTGCGAACGTGGAGGTGGAGTGAGGCATGAGCATAGCATGATGTGAAGCGGGATTACCCAATGTGGCAGTTCTGCCTCAGAGCGCGACGCGTCTCGTGGTATGGCTGACTTTTGGTCCACTCGCAATGTTCTCGCTGACTTTTGCTTTTGCTCATCGACGACTCAAAGTACTCTACTTTGGACTTGCTGCTCTACACATTGATATCATTGGAAAGCAAAAGAAAGAGACACGAGCAAGATGGACGACCACGTTGATCCGCTACACGCCTTCTTCCCCGAGACCTCGACCTCGAAGGCTGCGACTATCCTATACGAGACCCTCTCGCTCTCCTCATCAGCTACAGACGAGGAAATCCGCAAAGCCTACAGACGGCAAGCATTAAAGTATCATCCCGACAAACATGGCGCGAAATCAGAGTCGGAGAAAGAGGAGATGGGCAAGAAATTCCAGCGAATAGGCTTTGCGTATGCGGTGTTGAGCGATGGGAAGCGCAGACAGCGGTATGATAAGACGGGCAAGACGGACGAGCGGTTCATCGAGGTCGAGGAGATGGGCTGGGAGGCGTACTTCGAGAGCATGTACGAGCGCGTCGATAGGAAGATGCTCGATGAGCACAAGGCGACATACCAGGGTGAGTGTGCTTCGCTGCCTCCAGAGGGAAACGTGGTGGACGTTGATCCATATTAACCTGTGATTTTTGATCTCTGATATAGGCTCAGAAGAAGAGACGAACGACTTGATCGAAGCGTACAACACGACGAACGGCTCGCTGCCCTCGATCCTCGAGCATATTCCACACGCCAAAACATCGGACGAAACGCGATTCATAGAGAAGGTCAACTCGTTAATATCGGCTGGCAAATTAGAATCCAACAAGAAATGGGAGAAGTCATCAAAGGATGTCAAAGCTAGAGAGAAACGGGTCAAGGCCGAGAAGAAGGACGCGAAGGAGGCTGAGGAGTTGGCGCGAGAATTGGGCGTCCATGACGAATTCTTCGGTTCGGGCAAGAAGGGCAAGCGCAATGCCCATGCCGGTGCAGACGAGAAAGCAGAAGAAAAAGACGGCGAAGGAGCGTTGCAAGCGCTCATCCTCAAACGCCAGAGGGAGCGGGCGACTGGGCTGAATGCGCTGGAAGAAAAGTATAAGCGGATCGAAGAGGAGGCTCGGGCCAAGAAGCGTTCTAAGAAAAGCAAGAGTAAGAAAGCGCACGACGACGACGATGATGAGGACGCTGGTGCACCTGTGAGTACCACGTGAACCTGTTTTTCCCTCACATCCGATCCCCGTCGTCGTAAATGCCAAGATCATCAGCTGACGAGTTGACGTTGTACAGGACATAAGCGACGCCGACTTTGAAGCGCTCCAAGCGAAGATGTTCGCCAAGAAGGACGGCCAAGCAAGCAAATCAGTAGCCAAAGAGAACAAGAAACCTAGATCGTCCAGAGCTTGATAGCTCGACACCCATGCCAGCCGTCAGCGTCCGCCCGTTCCACTATCATTACCTCAGCAGCAGTTCGCGATCAATGTTGTACATGTTATAGCTATTTTACTAGCCAAAGAGAACGACGAAAGTGCCAGAGCGTCATATGCATAATAAAATATGCCAATACATCCCGAAATAGTCCGTCCATTGAGTAAACGTACAACGATACAACGATATCCTTGAGTCGGCAGCTAGAAAACAGACCGATCGGCCAAACGCCAGTCCCTCAGTGGACCCCACCAAGACCAACCTTGGCCCCTTTCGGCTCCCCCTGCATCTCCTCTCGCGGCTCGCGCAGAAGCCGCTCTCGCCCTGGCCCTAGCCGGACCCGTGCCTGCGCCAGATGAGCTGTTGCTCGAGTCGATATCTTCCCATTCCGTTTCCTCTTCCGTTTGGCGCATCGGCGCCGTGTCTGCCTTGGTAGACGGTCCTGCGTCCTGCGCCTCGCCAGAGGAATTTGCATGACGGTCCTGATCGCCCATTGCATTGCCGTTACCAACATCGACGTCTATGTTGCCGGGGAGAAGTCGGTCCTCAGTCATCCGCTCTCCTGCTGTCCTGATTCGCTGAGCACTCTGCTCATGCGCGCGAATACCGAATCTGCCTAGACCCCAGCCCACCTCATCTCCTTGTCCGCCCACGACCCCAGCCTCCTGCCTGGCCGCATTGGAAGCAGCGGCTCTGCGCGCGGACCCAGCCGACGCCGCCAATCCCGGAGCGAGCGCTGACGTCGAATTCTCCCGTCTTTGTCCGTCGCCCTCAGCAAACACTTTCTGTCTCTTCTCGACTCGTTGTAAGGCCTGTTGCTTCGCAGCTTCCTCGTGCGCTCGCCGCAGTCGCCGCAGATACACTACAAGCAGTGTTGCGGGTAGCGAGACCAGCTGGCCCAGAGTCCGCGGGAGGTGGACCGAGGGAGTCGCCGAGGTCGAGGACGTCTCGGAATTGGTGCTTTGCAGTGGTCCGCCAAGCCGAGAGCTCTCGCCGCCAGTGGCACTGCTGCCATCGAGCGCTGCTGCGCCGAGGTCGAATTCGACTCGAGGACCACTGTCGCCTGGACTAGCTCTGGCGCTGTGCCGAGAGCCCGTCTGGACTCGTCCGAGATCCTCTAGTTCTATGGCCCCCTCCTCGGCCACGTGATGATCATCAGCGTTTCCTGCTGATCTTCCAGTCAACCGCCTGGTCAAGGTGCCAGTGCCCGAGCGCGAGGAACGAAGGATCGATGTCATTCCGGTCGCAATCCCAGCGAGCGACGGGGTGCGGTTCCACCCGTTAATGCTGTCGACAGGCGAAGATCCCTTTCTTGCTGAAGTCGCGGCGGCAGCTGCCCGAGCTCGTGATGCGGCCTTAGCAGCTTTGCGTTTCTTTCGCTCGGCGCGTTCCATAATGTCCTGCAAGCGGCAGCGT